>PVIU01003551.1:0-142941 GCA_004026605.1 Ondatra zibethicus | reverse complement strand
ATCCAGCAATACCACTCTTGGGAATATACCCAAGAGAAGTCCAATCATACTACAAAAGCATTTGTGCAACTATGTTCATAGCAGCATTGTTTGTAATAGCCAGAACCTGGAAACAACCTAGGTGCCCCTCAATGGAAGAATGGATCAAGAAAGTGTGGATTATATACTCATTAGAATACTACTTAGCGGTAAAAAACAATGACATCTTGAATTTTGCATGCAAATGGATGGAAATAGAAAACGCTATCCTGAGTGAGGTAACCGAAACCCAGAAAGATAATTATGGTATGCACTCACTCATTAGTGGACCCTAGCCATAAAATAAAGGACACTATGCCCTTATCTCAGAAGCCCAGAGAAGCCAAATAGCAAGGTGAACCCAAAGAAAGCATATACAGATCTTCCTGGAAGTTGGAAGCAAACAAGATCATTAGGCAAAAGTTGGAAGCGCAGGGGCTGGGATAGAGGTGGGGGGTAGGGGATTAGGGGAAGAGGAGAGGCGGAAGGAGAAGGGAGAAGGACTGTGGAGAGCTTGGGGGAGTGGGAGGGTGAAGATGGAGGAAAGGTGGACATTGGAGAAGGGAATAAGATATCTACATTAAGGGAGTCATTTTAGGGTTGGCAAGATACTTGGCCCTGGAGGGGATCCCAGGTGTCCATGGGCATGTCCCCAGCTAGGTATTCAGGCAGCAGAGGAGAGGGTGCCAGAACTAGCCTAGTCCCATAGTCACATTGATGAATATCTTGATAACCATTATAGAAATTTCATCTGATGAATGGAGATAGAGACAGCGACCCACATTCACATCAGAGCAATGGATTTAGCTCCCAAGGTGCATTTGAAGAGCAGAAGGTGGGAGAAGATGAGTAAGGAAGTTAGGACCGTGAGGGGCTGGTCCACCTACTGAGACAGCATGCCTGAACTAATGGGAGTGCACCAATCCAGCTGGACTGGGACTGAATGAGCATATGATCAAACCAGACTCTCTGAATGTGGCAGCGAAAGTTGGCGGATGGAGAACCCAACAACAATGACACCAGGACCTATCTCTTCTGCATGTATTATCGTTTTGTGAACCGAGTCTTTTTGAATGCACACCTTCCTAGGCTGAGACGGAGGGGAGTGGGCCTTGGACTTCCAACAGGGCAGGGCACCATGCCCTCTTTTAAGGAAGAAGGGGGAGGGAGGAGGAGTCAGGGGTAGTGGGAGGGGACCGGGAGAAGGGGAAGAAATGTAAAAATTTTATTTATTTAATTATGTTTTTGAATGGAAAAAATAAAAGAATACGAAAAAAGATAATATCTTTCTCGTTCTTTATACAACCAAATACCACTACCTGCAAGAAGTAACCCAAAGGGTACTCAAAGAAACGAAATCTGGCAGATGTGTTACATTGTGGAAGGGGCTTTGCTCTTTTTTTTTACCACAGCAGAAAAAAAAAGCTATTGATACCATCAAAGTTGAAAAAGAGTCACTTTAAGCAAGAGACACCTCTTCATTAAACAGCATGGTTATTTAATTTAAAATAACCTATAAAACTAACAAATTTCATTTGATCAAAAATAACTTGCCAAAAGAGAATCTCCCCAACATTAGGATTGACGTAAGGTTTTGTTTCTGTCTTTTTAGGAGAATAAAAGCATTCAGTCCAGCTAAGGAATCCAAAGACCACTGGACAAATGAGACATCTGAAGAAAAAGGACAAATCATCCAGGAAAAAATAGTCTCAAAAAAAAAGTAAAGTAGCCTATTGGTATATCACATTTCCAACAGGCTAATATTTCATAAATCTTTCCAAATGTTTGTTTCTGCTGTTCTCTACAGGCGTATAATACAAATGGTCGTTTTGTAGTACCATTCATTTAAAGATTAAAGTTCCTTTGGATTTGAAGTGTTGCACTCTCTTTCTCTAAACTTAAGCATGCTTATTAAAGTGAAATCCAAAATCTCTGCCTCATGTCAGATGAGCCACTGGATATAGGTCAGAGTAAAAACAAATATTGAAGGACTAGTTTATTGCCACTAATCTCATAATTCTTTGATTTTATATTGACTCTTTAGTAGTTTTTCTTAAGGTATAAAATTTATAGTATATTTATAATTTTTATTTATATATTACATATAATTATATATATATTAAACTTTTTCTCAAGGTATTAATGGTCATATAGAGTACTAATTCTAGAAAAAGGCTTCATCTACCTTCCTGTATATGTTTTCAGGTTTGAGTCTCTATCAGTTTTCTGCAGTGAACCATCAGGACACCTAACAGTGACCTTTGAAGTTGCTAGAGGATTGAGCCCCACAACTATTCTTCCTCCAGGACTATGACAATGCCACTAATCTGAAAAACACCACCTAACTGTTGGCTTTTGGACTACAAACTTCTCAGAACAGTTTCGATATGACTAGCTGAGAAGATCCAACTCCACAGACTACTCTAGCAAGGACTTAGACTGGACAACAAATAATAAAGCTACCTCTTTCAGGACTTGACAATTAACCCATATTTTTCTTTTCAAGATACTCTAAAGATGCAATTGCCCCCAGAAAGCAGGAAGTAAATTTAAGAGTATAATACCCACATCCTCAGGAGGTGGGGTGGGTGCTTTTGGTCTTTCAAATACTATAAGAATATTTGACATTGTTTAGTAGGATCGATGACAAGTTGTTATTGGGAATGGTTAGGCAAAAAGGTTAAAAAGGAGATTAGATTTAGGGTTCTTGTTTTGAAAAGAAAAAAGGGGGATATAGATATGATAAGA
The DNA here is from genome assembly GCA_004026605.1 of Ondatra zibethicus. Classification (NCBI taxonomy): domain Eukaryota; kingdom Metazoa; phylum Chordata; class Mammalia; order Rodentia; family Cricetidae; genus Ondatra; species Ondatra zibethicus. Next base: position 140,175 of record PVIU01003551.1, on the reverse strand, counting down.
TAAAAAGTTGGATTATTGAATATACTTTTCAAAAAGCAGCAACTAGTTTTAAATATTTTACGTTGGATTGGACCTTTCTATATTGTATTCAAATTTTGTATATTGATACAAATTCAAGATTAATTTTGTTAAAACATACTATACATATGTTTCTAATCTTGTTCATGGTATTGTACCCATATAGCTCATTTAACAATGTAATGCAACTTTCTAGTTTTTTAAAGTTACTATTACCAACTTACTTAGGATAATAAGAAAATTCAGGTTAGTAATTGTCACCTATTACAATTAAGGTATGTTTTCAAGGTCAAACAGAGATATATATTTAAATAGGTCATCTTCAAACACTTCAGAGATCTACAAAATATGGCATTTTAGATCTTTTAATGACATTTTTATGACACTGAGGCATGTCTTCAGAGAAGATAATGGGGATCAATGGAACTCCACATAGAGTTTACTTTCCTCATGGCAAAAGTAAGCCACTGGGCAAGAAAATACCCTTGCGTCAATTGCTGACAGTATGCTGTCCTAATTGGACAAGCAGGACACAAAAGAGAGTGACTATCAAACCTTGCCAAGACAAGGTAGGACAGTCCTTCTAATATCCTGCTTCATAGGAAAGTCTGCTGAATATTCCAGGCCTTTAGGCTGAAGAAGGATGTCCCAACATTATAGAGGAACTTTGGGTGACTGTCCAGGCAACCAGTTGTTTCTGTCATTTCTCACATTTTTTTGGAACTCATTTGCTTGCACGTCCTGCATAAACAGTTAATATTATTTTCTTCTTTGGCTTCCAAGGGAGTTGAAGACTGGAGAGTTATAGTTATAGGTATATAACTATAGATATTTATAGTTATATGTTTACCAGACTCAGGAAAGAAACTCACTATAGAGGTATAAAGTATAAAAATTGAGAGACATTAAAAGATAATTTAATAATGTAAATTAGAATAGAAAGTGAATTAGGTACAACCTTTTGAACTCATCAAGATTAGGATAGATGTGGAGTATTTTCTCTGAATTTATAAATGCAAATGGACTAGACATTGCTGATATATTTTTTCCTTGTATATATTTTATAGAGTTATTGTACTTACTGTATATACTTTTTCTTATATTAGTTATAGCCTTCATTTTTATTTTAGACAAAAGGGAAAATACAGAGGTTTATTATTTGTGTTTTAATAAATAAAGATTTCCTGTTGATCAGAGTACAAAGCAGCCACACTAGTTAGCCATAGAGTGGTGGGTTAGCCAGGTGGTGGGTGCATGTCTTTAATCCCAGCACTAGAGAGGAATATAAAATGGGAGGAGACAGGTCTCAGCTCAGTCTCAATCTGAGGATTCATGGAGGCAGGATAGCTCATTTTGGTATGAGGTATAGGTAAGAGTGAGTGGCTGGCCTCTTTGCTTTTCTGATCTTCAGCTTGGGCCCCAATATCTGTCTCTGGGTTTTTATTATTCATGCTACACTTGGTGTTTTTAGAGAGGCAGTAATACATGTTCTGTTCAGGGTTGAGCATCAGTCTCTTCTTAGCACTTTGAAAAGCCAGGTAAATCCAAAGAGGACAAGCATTTTCATAGTAAAATGTGCTTTCAGATGTGTAATTAATTAAAGGGTTAGAAATCTGTAGGGTTCAAGTTCTTCTGATCTGGGGAAGCAGCTTGGAGCAGTCAGAGAAACCTGAGTTCATCTTCCAGTTTTGTAGTAACAGGTGGTTTGGTCACGGATAAAGCAGCCAGCTTTGCTGAGCCTCCTCCCTTCCTGCCTCCTACCAACATTTGAAGTGTGCATCATTCTCTGACCTTGTTTCTGCATAACAAATGGTGCTGTTTCTCTTAGTTGCAATATAAACAAACTTTCCAAGGCACTAGGAACTATTTTTATTTTATCACTTACCTTCAAGAAAATTAATACACATATATTTTGAAACAGACCCTTCCCTGAGAGTCACCAAAGCAAGTCAGCCCTGTCAACATCTGGAGGAAACACAGCTGGGTATTTTAACATAAGCCTTTGGCACTTTTTAAGAAGTTCTATTGGTCATTACTGCAGGGCCTTCAAATGAAGAGGAAGAAGGCAGACAGCAATAGAGGAAGTCATCTTGACTGGCCTTGCTGACCTTCAATAAGTAGAAGGGGCCGTGAACCGTGGAATGCCAGTACCTTCAGCTTAAAGAATCCAGAAGCATAAGAAGAAGAGGGTCTGTCATAGATGTCTCCAGAAAAAAAGTAAGTCCACTGATCTCTTCAACTCAGTCTAGTTAGACCCTCTTTGGACTTTGGGATTGCACATCTGTAAGTTGACAAGTTTATGTCATTTCTAGACATGAAGGAGCACATGTGGCACCAGCCCTAGGAAATGCTGTGACCGGTGAGTTTAATTTCTTTTACTAGGAAACCACATTTCCTTAAGAACCTTCTTGGCTTCTTTTTGTTCTGGTTTTTATCTCTTTCTGGTTCAAAGCTTTCAGGCGCTCTCTGGGTTCCTCTGTCTCTATTGTAGAAAGCATGTAAAACAGTTTTAAAGGCTCTTGGTGAGCTTCCTCTCTTCTGACTTTCTTAAGAAGCTAAGTCTCTTTTAGGATGTTCCCTTGCTCTACAGAAGAGGAAATGTTTGAAAAATGTGCACTTTTCCCAAAATACCAGTGAAGTCCTTTATGTTAAAGCATACAATGGGTCCATTTTCCTGGGCTTCTTCCTCTCTGAAATGATTCTGCAACCTGAGTAACTCTTAAGTCCCAGCAGAGATGGCCATTAGTTTAGTAAGAATTAGAGACTGATTTTACCTGTCTGAGTCCTAATGTATTCACTTTTTCTTTCTACGAGCCTCATCTACAATGCCACAGCATTGCATAAAATAACACTTAATAGATTATCGGCCTGTAAGAACACAGCCATGCTGGGAAAGACTGCTTCTCACCATTTCTGCTCTGCTTCACTCTTGGAAATAAAATTAAACAAGAGAAATAGGGAGGTGTGTGTGCATGCGTGCATGCGTGCGTAAGTGCATGTGTTTGTGTGTGTGTGTGTGTGTGTACTATTTGCAAGTCTTCAAGTAGAATTTTTTTCTTAGCTAATTTGTATAATAAATGAGTTTCAGTTATAATTAAGACATGCCTGAAATCTCAGATGGTGACTACTCATTACAGATTAGCTTCACATTAATAAGAAATGCAAATCCCACCATGTTTGGAACTTATATTAGTTGCTATTCCTTAAAATGGAAAAATGTGAAAAAACAGAAGCATTTGTGGGAATGTCCAGTTGCCCCGTTCATATCTTAGGGAATAATATCAAATCTGTAGAACAGTCATGGATTTAAATTTCCTTAACTATATTAGTGATGTGATTTGATAAAGTCTGGGTAAGGTTAAAAAGACCAAAGGTGGGCTGTCTAAAGCAAAAACCCATTCTGTCTAACTTTGAAAGCCCCTCCATATTTGTAGTACTTTCCGCAAATACTGTCCACACTAATGATGTTGGTTTAGAATCCTTGCTTTATGCCGAATGGCAGGATGTGAGTTTGTTTTTCTCTGGCCCCTGACATTTACACAAGAAATGAATCATATGTAGGATAAGAGAATTCTGAAGGCTAGTTTTAGAAGCAAATGAGATTTGAGAGTTTAATATTACAGATAATTGATAAAGACCTCAGAATAGCATGCATTCACCAGCAGTCATTATAAAGATCCAATTAGGTAATGGATGTAAAAGCCACAGAGGCTAAGAGGTGCAATGCTTTTAAGTATTGCTTTCAAAAAAAGATAAGAAATAACAAAATTTCCACTATTCATACTGAAACATTTACCTATGAAGTTTAAAATACTTCAGAATTATTTAGCACATGCATCCTTAAAGGTCAAGTCTATTTGCCAACATAGAGGAGCTTTGTGATCCCAATGTATAGCCCCTTGTGTGTCGTACTGAAACATGACTCTTGTGCCTTCAGTAGTTGAAGTCTGTTGAATGCAGAACTTCAGAATCTTTCAACTGCAAAGGGTACTCATCTCCAGGGACTTAGGAAATTTTCCCAACAACAGGCATTCTAATGATTGGGACATAGGATCTCCCAACTGTTTAGTGAGACATCTCATCTCTCAGGTACATAATTGACAAACGAAAAGAATTAAGCTTTAAAAGTGATGAGAAACTTCTCTGCATTGTTGGAAGTGAATTCACAAAAATATTTCATTAAAATTCCTATTTTTATTCACCAAACACCCCCCAAAACACATTAATATGCTGAAGTATGGAAGGTAGGGACCAGGATTTTCCAGTTTCCCCAAGAGATTAGAAATAGCTAAAACTGGGCTGGAGAGATGGCTTAGAGGTTAAGAGCACTGCTTGCTCTTCCAAAGGTCCTTAGTTCAATTCCCAGCAACCACATGGTGGCTCACAACCATCTATAATGAAATCTGGTTCCCTCTTCTGGCCCACAGGCAGGCAAAACACTGTATACTTAATAAATAAATAAATCTTTTTTTTTTTTTAAAAAAAGAAATAGCTGAAACTAAAAAAAAACTGGAAATAAGAATTTAAAACCCCCAGAATCTGGAACTGTGACACTACAGCCCTTAGTGGTACCCAATGGCATCTGAGGAGATAGACTATCTCAGTAATGGATGTTCCTAATAATGCCCAGCTTTCTCCTGGAGAGAACCTTTTGAAGATACTCTGGCCAGTAACAAGAGGCCTGCTGCATGTTCCTTGAAGAATGCTGGCCACCTGCTCTCTGGGACACAATCAGAAACTACAGCACCCACCACTGAAGACAGACCTCAGAGCTGAGGTTCAGAACTTGGAGATGTTTGGGCATCAGACAGTTGAGGAAAAGAATGATTTCTAGACCAGGATGCTAACATGGATCTATAATACTGCAGCAACACAGGCTTTCCTAGGAATGTGTTTTCCAGGGACATTAAAATAAGACAAAATAGCTGCAGGTTCTGGATCCTGTAAAACTTGAAGCTCAGCTTAGGTATTTAGACAGCCATTCTACAAACAGTCCTGTAGAGGCAGCCCTGCCATGTTTCCCCGATAATTAGCTATGATTTATAACTTATGTAAGTTTAATTAATGTGCAGCACTTGTGGAAATGATCGTCTTGTGGGTCTTAGTGTGCTGAGGGGCTCCGTGATCTCACTGTCTGCGAACATCCACATTGCTGTAAGCTGTACTGCACTAACGATTCCTTTTCTTCCTCTGCCCTTTCTTCTTCTTTAGTTTTAAACACAATATTTAGAAAGTCACCCAGGGGAAGAACTTCCATCTCATTTCATCTAGGTCATGAAGTTATACACCATATAAGGCTGGATTTTCTTCCATAACCTACCACCAACTTTAATAAACTGCTATTACCACTTTCTAGTAGAATGGGTTCTTCGATTCTTGCTTTAAGTAAGAAAAAATAAATTTTATAGGCCTTCTTCATAAATTGGCGGTAAATCATTATTTTCTTTCCTTAACACAGCACAAGTCCAGAAAATGAGGATTACCTGAAGTCTCACAAACGGTCAAGTATGACAAACTCCCAGGTAAAACAGCAAAACTAGCTCGCTTCATTCACAGTGTGCCTCCTTCTGTTTGTTTATTAATCGGTAACTCCCAGTACATTCAGGAATGCTGTCATTTATAATCCCTGATGTTTTTTATTCATATTTTTAAAAACTTTAAAAATTATGTATCTCTCTCTCTCTCTCTCTCTCTCTCTCTCTCTCTCTCTCTCTCTCTCTCTGTGTATGACCATGGCATGCATACTATGTATGTGGAGGTCAGAGGGAACTTGTGGGAATCTGTTTTTTCTTATACTATGTGGATCCTGAGGATCAGACTCAAGCATCTGGCTTAGTGGCAAGTGTGCATTTACCCACTAAGTTATCTCTTTAGCCCTAAAGTTTTAGTTTTGCCTCTTCTGTGGAAGATATTTTCTTTCTGTCACTATAAATTGGATACCACAAAAAAGACAGTATTACACTATACTTGCTACAGGACGATTTGATGGGAGATAGAATTCCACAATAAAACAAACCTTCATTCTTATTAAAAAGTCTCTACTTCCCATAGGTTTGCACTTAGAATATTTGCAAAACTCCTCCCCAGAAAGTTTTGCTCATTACTGCCAACATTGCTTGGCGTAGTCTCACATTGCTCCATGAACTCTTTAAATATGTTAGTTTTTCTTTATCAGTCAAGATAGAGTACAAACACTCCCATTAAACCAGTTTGTAAATAAACTATAGATGCATATATATTTTAAGTATAAAATCACTTATGCAATCCAGCAAAAACTACTGTTGGTATGACTGCTTTGCCCACAACTGCTATTTCCCCTCTTATTCATATACTCTCATTACTCCTTTGTCATGTCCCAACTGTGTATTACTGCCTTAGTATTTAATTTACTTATTTTTATGTATGCTGTTTATTTGTCTCCTCTAAAATATAAGCCGCAAAAGGGATGGAATTTTAGTTTTTTTTCAGGTAGGGTTTTATGTACTCCAGGCTACCCTTGAACTTACCATGTAGCTAAGATTAAATTGTAATTCCTGATTCTTCTGCCCCCAACACCCAAGGGCTGATATCACAGGCATGTACCACTACTCCTGGCTAGGATTGGTGTTTTGTCAACACTAAGATCTCTTATCTCTTGGAAATGGTAACTCCTTTCATATTTATTTATATGAATATTTCATAATATTTATATCTATATTATCTATCTATCATCTATATCTATATTATCCTCCCATATGTATACACACACACACACATACATTACCAGAGGCTGTTTGACTTAGATGATAATTCGTAACTAAAACTCAAGTAAATTGAACAAGTAAATGATCACAAAACAAAGTACTATCAGTTTTCCAGAAAGCCAACTCTCTCCTTTGTTAAAGGCGAGTCTCCATCATGCATGTGGGGCAAGTCCTGGGGCTCATGTGCTCTTTGTCTTCCCTTCACTCTGGTTCCACCTCGCACACACCACGGAGAGGACAAGCCATGGGGAAAGCTGGCAGGATTTGCTGTTGGCATACCACTCACGTTCTTGTGCTCACAGTGCAGGAATGGCCAGAGACTTGCATGGGAGCTCGAAGATAGTCACCTCCTTACGAAGGGAGATCACACTGAGACTTCACCTCACATTTGTGGGAAATAAAGAGGCAAGAATCATGGTGCTTTCAACATTGCTAACTGCTAGTGTACAAACGGAATATGATTTCTATACATCACACCTAACAGTAAGAGGCAGAGGTAAGTCTGTAAAGCCTGCATGGACTGGGAAGCAATTTTAGGGAATTCTGTTTACCACCCTTGGTTACTCACCCCTTTTGCCTGGCTGTGCCTGGCTCTGTTTCCCTGGATTGTTAACTTGTCCTTAAGAAGTAATTTCTTTTTTCTTATTTATACTTTATATTAGCTTACTCTCATTAACATACAAAGTCAATGGTTTTGATTTGAAAATTTCACCTGTCTTTCTGTCTTTTTTTTTTTTTTTTGCTGAACCTCCCCCCACCCGCTGGCCCCTATCTCTCTTACTACATCCCAGATCCCACCTTTTCCCACCCCAGTCAGTCCTTTTTCCACCTTCATGATACATGCATTTGAGTCCCCTCTCTTCTCCATTCTACTCTTCTCTTCTTCTCATATGTCCTTTCTGGTTTCTTGTCTTATATCCACACTTCTATATACAAAAATCAAAATCTAATATCCACACACAAGAGACAACATGCTTTGTTTGAGTCTGAGTTATATCACACAATATAATATCTACAGCTATTCATTGACACCAGGAAATTTTTTTGTTGGTTTTCTTTGTGCTGTGGATTCCTTGTCCAGAGGTGGACCATCAGTCTCAAGAGTACAGGCTCCCTGCTTTGTTAACCTTAGTTCTACTCTTTAGTGCCTCCTCTGGTTTCCCCTCTAATGCACTTTAGGTTGCTGCTTATGCACTACTTGTGAAACTGGGCATTTCTTGGGCAAGATTGTTTCTTTTGTGCTGTATTCCTTGCTTAAATATTTAGTGAACAAACATTCTGTCCATTCATTCATTCATTCATTCATTCTGTATTAGGTTTTACAAACAGACTTAATTTTTAAAGCATGAACTATTCCCTTTCCTTTTATTGAAAAATTTGGGTCAGGTTTTCTCAAAATGGAACCTACAAATCATCTACAGCAAAACCATACTCAGAACTCATAAAGTGATTCTCGAGTTTCAAGTCCCATCTCTATGACATCAGACATCAGAGAAGCCATGTATTGACTTCTCAGTACAGATACCCCATTCCACCCACTTTCATTTACATAGTGAAATTCTAGTGAAACAAGCAAACAAACAGAAACAATTGCTTATTTGATACTCTTTCTGTTCATTGGCACACCCTGAAATTTGACAACTGCTCTTTCTTCAGGATATTGTGGATAGTGACCTACAATGAACGGGAAAGGTGTTATTCTACACAGTGACAGAATTCAAGCTTACATTAAACAGAGGGCAAAAGCACATGGGCCCAGTGTTTTCCATGGAGGAGGAGCTGCCAGAGGAATAGAGAAGTAATAATGACTTCTAATCAGCCGTTCCTAAACCCAGGTTAGCAACACCAATTTTGGGTTACCTCTAAGAAACACCCGTTCATCCCATAGATGGTTAACTCTCCTCTCAATATGTCCAAATGCTCTCTGCTTTTTAAAAAGAATTTCCAGGAATGGAACAATTCTCTGCCTTTCTCTGAACTGTACCAAGCCCCCAGCTTCCTAAGAAGGACATGCATTATTGGGCAGTATCGTTACCTCTACTTTACTCAGCTAATCCACGCTTCCTAGACTCAGTTGATGAAGCTGAAGTGAAAGAAAAAATAAATTCTTAGAAACTTGGTGATGAAAATGTTCTCCTTTAGGTCTAAGAAGGAAAATGAAAAAGGATTTCTAAGCATAGCACATCCCCTTGTCTCCTTGTTTTTTACTGCCTTGCTCTTTGTCCTTGCCTTTAGAAAAGTGAATAGAAAGGGAGATTTGCACCAGGAAGTCTGTAGGAGACTTGCATTTAGTGAATGTTAAGTCTCCAGGATGCGAAAAATGAGTCCTATATCATTTCTGCAAATTGTATTGTGAGTGATGCAAAACATTGGTCTGAATAATTACTTTAATACAACATTGAGTAGGGAACAAACACAGACAGTAGAGATATGGAGATGTGTCTGTTGTAGAACATAAAAACTAAAGGCTACAGCTACTTATTTCAGGAAGCTTCTGTAAATGTTTGTGAAGAGCACCAAATGTACACTCGGATTTTAAAAGTTAAAACAATATAGGACAAGTTCTGAATAATAGTTCTTAGAACACAGGGGGTCATTATGAAAATGTGGATATAATATTGGTACAAATATTTGGACCAATGCAAAGCAGAGGATTAAAGGTCCAGTGGATACATAACCCCTTAGCTACCTTTTTTGAAATACATTTTGCAATAAAAAAATCATACTAAAAAAAAGCCAGTTGAGAAATATAAGAATTGAAGAAAACATGAAGTGTCCCTGGGGAAAAAAAAAAACAGCACCACTATTGTGTTTTCATTCATTTCAAAGTAGAAATGCGATGGAGAAGAGTTGGCAGCCCAGGATAGACCAGAAAACCCACAGATCTGTTTATAAGGTAGGAGGGGATGTACCTGACCTGGCTGGTTACTCGGCAAGGCACTGGCTATAATACTGAAAGACAGGAAGCCTCCTGGAGGGAGATTGTGTCCTAGTGGTGCTGGGGTGGGGTGGTTAAGACAAGAAGCACCAACACATAACAATAGCAACATGTGTCAGATATCAAGAATGCCAATTTTTAAAAAGGTAACAAAAACAACACAGACTAAAAGATAGAGGGGCTGAGGTTACAGCTCAATAGTCACGTGCTCTCCTACATGGCTAAGGCCCTATGCTTCCCACAGCACCACAATATACATAGAGCAACCAAAAAGTGTGAACAAAATATAAGAAGGAAAGAAAAGAAAAGAAAAGAAAAGAAAAGAAGGAAGAAGGAAAAAGAAAGGAGAGGAGGGAGAGAGGAAGGAACCATAGGAACTGGAAGTGGGTCACCATGTTAGCGAGACAGATCAGATATGGTGACTGTCCAGAGCAGCCAAAGGAGGAGCACATGTATGGGCTAGGGACTGATTTGGAAAAGGTGTGTTTGAGGGAAAAACAGGCAGTAAGGGCAGAGGCAGGACTGCAGGCTGTGTGTCTGAGAACCAGGAGGCAGAATCACTGAACATGAAGGACAGAGCTGGAGTTGGAAGGAAGGGTTGGCTAGGAAATGTATAATTTCTCTCTCCTATTCAGCCTCTCTTCATAGAAGCCTGGGTTTATATGTAGAGGTAATTATCAAGCTTAGAAAAGGCTCAAAGACAAAAACAAAGACTTGATTTTATTTTGTTACAATGGGCTGATGATGTTTTTCTGGGCAATGAAGACTCCTAGGTGCACATTCTAGGAAAACAGTTATTCATATGACTAAAAAAATATGCCCAGCAGTCACATGCTATGCTCCTTTCTTGCCTTTCTCCTTTTTTCTATCTGGAATATTTACACAGTGGCTGGAGATAAAGCTGCCATTTTGTAGCTACAAGGACAAAACCCACATGGAAAGGCTCACAGAGAGCATTTGGTTTCTTAATGGCTGGAGCTGTACCAGCCCTGCACTGCCAGCCTCTAGACTTTCTGGTAAAGGAGAAAAAATAGACCTCTTGTTTAATGGTGATAGATTCAAATCTTCTGCTTATTTGTGTATGATAATATGTAAGCCATTATAAATGGGTTTTAGTTCCAGCAACCACAAATGATGGTGGTCAGGGTCAGTTATGCAGGGTTTATTTTCTGTGGTAGAGATTTCTGCTTTGTGTTCTAACTGCAATAAGAATACATTAATAGGTTTCGAGCAAAATCTTGCTTTATCTTGGAGACTCTTCTGGCTGCTGTGTGTAATTCGACAGCAAGGAGAGAATATGGAGCAGAGAGAACACCTGGTAGACTGCTGGCAGGAAGGCAGGGGCCCTCCTTACATTGGGTTTTCTACAAGCATTTCGGTGCAGTTAGCCTTCTGACATTAGGTGTTAAAATGGTGCTGTCTAGCAGGCATTCAGGTAAATTTCTAGGTGTCTGAATGCTCTAGAGCCTACACTTCCAGGCCTTGTCCACAGCCTTCGGAACCTTGATTTTCTCCTTGTGGCTTGCAGGTGTTTGAATGATGAGAGTTAATGAGTGGTTATGTACTCTGTCTCCTTGCCAGATTTAGCCTGTCCACACCACTGTAAATCTCCCTCCACCTTATTTTCCCCCTCTTATTTCCTTTGCTACACATTGTTAAGACATTAGTCAGGGCTGTCAGCCAAATTGCGTGTGGGTCACCTGCCTTAAGAACAGTTCTAATAAAAACCAAAGGCTTAGAATATTGAATGGATTGGAATTTTTAACTCCCTGTGAATTGCTGTTAGCCTGGAATTAAGATAGGGATCAAATGGAATGATAACATAAGTTATCCCATTAGTTATTGATTAGTAAATGAATGGTAGGCTATAGGAGAAAATAATTTCTCATACTGTAATGCAACATTTATTTTAGTTTAGCTCTTGGTACCAATAGAAGTAAAGTTTGAGGAGATGGTTCATGTAAGGAATTGAGTTGAGATACCCAGTGCCCATGTGAAAATCCAGACATGCTATCACAGACCTACAATTTCACTTCTAGGTAGCCAAAGACAGGTGTGTCCCTAGAGCTTGCTGGCAGCCAACATGGCTGAATCAGTGAGCTCTTGGTTCAGTGGGGGACCCTGTCTCAAAAGACAAGATTGAGACTGATTGAAAAAGACACCTAATGTTAATTTCTGGCCCCTCTATGTGTGCGCGCGCACACACACATATACACATAAATGTACACACATCACCTTCATGCACACACAAAAAAAAGGAAGTGAAATTTTTGAATAAATAACACTTTTTATACAAGTACCTATTGTAAATGCCTAATTGCAAGATTAAGGCAAAGATAATCTGTGTGCAAAAACAAAGGCACTCATATACTGCTGAGCACTGTGGTGATCCAACACAAACACTGATGCCAGAAGGAAAGGTTTCAATTAAAATTGAGTACTGCTTTTTTATCACTGCTTCGCTTAGCTATTACCTACCAAGATATCTGAGAAAACAACCCTAAAAAATCTAAGCAAGCAAGCGAAACCACTGATTGCTCTCTCGATGAGAAAGTTGGTGGTTTTCAGTGGGAAACTGCTGCCAGACCTGTGCTTTCCCCACAGAGGCGAAGGAAGGGGCCACGACTGACTGGGTGGGAATGCACCCCAGGAATTGTGGACCTAGGTGGAGGTGACCAAAAGGAGGCAGCTGCAGAGCAGGAAGGCTTCCTTCCTATGTGTGGAGAGCCGTTGGAGTAAGCTAGGGAATTACTCTGTGTGGCACCCAATGACTGACACAGAACTGTAAACAGAGCAGAGCATGCTTGGGTCCAAAGTGTCAGTTATTTCCTAAGACAGAGACTTTCTGGGGATGCTGTTAAAGTCTTTGGTCTCCTGAAGACTTCCATGTTGTGTGTTACATGTTGCCAGAATTTGCTGGTCTCATATTTTGAGATTCCAGTTATTGGTCAAAATGGAAAGGGAATAGTTAACTTCATTTTTGCAAAGGAAGAATATTAAATATGCTCTCCCACTCTGCCTAAACTATATCCTACTATTATTTCCATCTGAGACAAGAAAGATTATCTCAACAGTCCCTGATGGATACCCACGAGACAGGAAGGAGGTAACTGTAAACTAGCAAAAGCCATTTCTTAGACAGAGTGGCAAACCTAACCTCAGCCCTGGCTTTCTCTTCCTGCCCACATGGTGTGAGCTGTATATCTGAGGACTTAATCTCCTCCTCTAGCCCGACCGCCACTATGGCATGATTACAATTAAGCTGAAATGACAATTAGTGCTTGCTTAACTCTGGCAGGCAACTAAAATAGTTCCAGCATCTAAGGTGATAGTTCAATCTTAAATTCCCATCAGAAAAATTCTTATTGTTGAAATGGTATCAGGATAAGCCCCTAGGAATGCAACAGAATGATTACAGAAATTTGCTGGTGGTCCAGGTACAGAACTCCATGATAATCAGAACAATAAATGTTACTTACAAAGCTTCCAGAAATAGTAAAAAGGGAGAAGGTACAAACAGTAGAAGGTAAAACTTTCCTTTTCTTTACTATCATAAATCACGAGGTTCCATTGATACATATTTTATCACAGGACTCTTGCCATATGTAATCTGAAGTTTCAGAGCGTATCCCCAGGGACCACGGTTACTGAAACAGATAATCAAGAATTCCTTTGATGCTCCTCTCAACATGGGTGCTTCTCAGATTGAAATTAGCATCTTTTACAATGAAATACCAGTTGCTGTCACAAACTGACATGACAGCTGGAACGAGAGGCCTGTTTATCCTGTTCTTCATGTCTTCAGTTCATTATGGTGTATTAAGATGTGTACTGTAAGTTCCTGAATGAAGAGACATTGAGTTTTTGCATAGTGATTATCATTTGAATGGAGTTCTTGTGAAAAACCCATTCTCCAAGGAGGGTGGGAAGCAGTGAAGGTCAAAGATCAAAACCACCATTGTAATAAGCATCTCCTAGCATCCTTCAATTATTCTCTCAAAATATGTCTTATAGGATGGCTTTTCTCGCTCTCTAGTTTGAAACATTATTTTCAATAAGGGACAATTGTGACTTCACATGCACTGTCTACCCAGTTACAGATTTCTACAGGTTGTCTCATGACATGGTCCTTAGTCATTAATCTTGTAACATGAGAGGTAGCTCTGTATTAAAGCAAGAATTCAAGACACGTGTCCAGAGTCACCTTGCTGGCACAAAGACTGTTTTCTAAATGTGCTGCTTTCTCTACCCCATTTTTGTGCAAAAGATGGTTTTTTAAAAGTGTAGGAGGTTCTTCTGTATTTGTGTTGCTTTCATTGGTGAATAAAGAGACTGCTTTGGCCTTTTGATAGGGTAGAAATCAGGTAGGTGGAGTAGACAGATAGGAATGATGGAAAGAAGGCAGTATGGCAGACGCCATGGTTCTCCTGCCTGAGACGGACGCTGGTTAGACTCATGCCGGTAAGCCACAGTCGAGTGGCGATACACATTAATGGAGGTGGGTTAAACAAATATGTAAGAGTTAGCTAATAAGAGGTTAGAACTAATTAATACAATTTACGTGTGGTTATTTCGGGGGTTAAGCTAGCCGGGTGGCTGGGACCAAAAGCAGGCCTGCTCTTCCTTGTACTACATAAAAGTTTAATTTTTCAGTTATATCTTAGGAGGGGTGGATGTAGTATAGAGTCAACTGTTCTATTTTCTATTAACATTTGTGACCAACATTTATCATGCTCTATGTATTGAGGAAGGTAAAAAAATGCTTTCTGTAGATAATCAAATTCCATCCTTTTGGTGTCAGCATTATTAATCTTGCTTTATAAATGCCTGAACTTGAGCCAGGTGGTGGTGGCGCACGCCTTTAATCCCAACACTCAGGAGGCAGGGACAGGCGGGTCTCTCTAAGTTTGAGGCCAGCCTGGGCTACAAGATTTAGTTCCAGTACAGGCTCCTGAGCTACAGAGAAACCCTGTCTTGAGAAACAAACAAAAAAAAATCAAAAAACCCCAAAAAACAAAACCCCCAAACAGGCCTGAATTTGCTCAGTGATATGGAGAAACCTGTCTAGAAATATAAGAACAGAGCCAGGGTTTACAGACAACAAGACCCTAACATCAGGGGGCTGAACTCCTACCCATTGCTCCAGGAGCTCATGCTCACCGTCAGATGGAAGAGGGACATTCACAGAGAATGTGGTGACTTCTGGCAGTGGTGGTACTTATGTTTTTCTGGAAGCAACATTCTTGGATCCAGAGAGAGTGCTCCTCTCTATTGTATTGTCGAGATCTGTATCTTTTTTTTTTTTGAGATCTGTATCTTTGTGTCTTCCACATTTTATACTAGTTTGTATTTCATTTTTTATTGTTTTTAAACTAAGATAACATTATTTAATGTATCATCTCGTCTCATATCCAGTGCCACAAAACAAAGATAACTGATGTAAACTGCCAATTGAATATGCATAGAGGTCCTTCTCTGCTAAAGAGAAGGAGTCCAGAGAACACTGAAGGAGCTGGCCCTGTACCAGTGGATACCGCAGGACATGAATCTGCAGCCCTCTGCCCCTTATATACAGGTCATACTCTAGTTGGCTGCTGTAGTCTTTCATCAGGGTGTCAGTGGTGAGAATCCTAGAGACTCTACACACAGAACATGTTTGCAGGGTTCTTTTCTTTGAAGAAAGTTTGTTTTGGATCATGGACAAGATAGAGCCTGGGTTTTTATTATTTAGTGTATTGTCTTCTCTCATGTTCAGTACCAGAACCAAAGATAATTGGTGCAAATTGCTAGTCAAGGAGCTGTATTGATATCAGATAATTGATATCAGAACCTGAAATATTTTTCTTCCTCCTCCTTCATGGCACACAGGAAGGGCATATTTCCCAGCCTCTCTTGTCCTAAGGTTACATCAACATGGCAGGATTCTAGACAATGAAAGCCTTCTCACCACTGACTATAAAGCATCCTAAAGACCATATGTACTTTTTGTCTTCATTCCTCTATGACTTTTAGGGCAGGAAAGACTTTTGTTTCTCCTAACTAGGAGAGGTGGAGCCAGAAGGTAGGAACAGCCTGAATTTGGGAGTCACCACTAAGAACACAAGCCCTTGGGAGGAAGCTGTATTCCGTTGTGGACAGGTGGACAAAAAGTACCTATCTGTTGGGTTCATCTCCTGAGTTCGGGTGCTTTGCTAAGGCACATCACATGTTAGCTCTCTTAGTAATGATGGTACCCTTTGTTTCTGATTTGTAACCTCCAGTAACACATCTATAATTCCTTCTGGGTGAGAACGAAATCCTGCCATGACTCACCCCATCTTCACAGCGACTGTGACACATCCATGGAAGACCCCAGGTCCCCAATAGAACCTCGTTGGAAAGCTACACGTGCTGCTAGGATGAAAATGGAGGCCAAGGTAACAGCAACAATTTTGTTAGAAGTTTATACAGAGATGATGAAATAAAATGGGAAAAACCAGGTTCTTTACATATTGCTGGACAGACAGCGAATTCAATGGCCATCAAGGCAGTATGGGGGCATTTCAGCAAGGAAGTGGGGAGACAGAAGAGGGATGCTGTAGTGCAGAAGAACAGTGGTGTGGTGGTAGACTGGGGAGGAAGTTGGGAATATGATTGCATGACAATCTGAGTTTGCTTCCTAGAGCTCACTTGAAGAAGATGGGCACAGGGCTAAAGAGATGGCTTGGTTGGTAGTCTAAGTTAGACTCTTAGAACTCACATGGTGGAATGAGAGAACCAACCCCACAAGCTGTCCTCTTGCTTTCCAGGGAAAGGGGGGGCAGAAAGAGAGATTGGCCCAAGAAACCAGTAAGTCTCAGTCAGGTTTGTCTCCTGTCTGAGTACTGGGGAATGGGGAATGTTCTAGACACTTGGGAGATGTCTCCATTTCTATGATCACCAACCAATGGCATGACTTTTTTTGTTGTAATCTTCATGGATCCCTGGAGGGGGGAAAGTGAATAATCTTTGGCCAAAAACGCATTGCAAGTTTTAAGAGAACTCTAACTGTGCACTCATCTGGAAGGGAAGCAGTGTATTGTCTGTGAATTTCTTTTGTGATACCTGTGAAATTCGCCACATCTGAGGAGCTGCATGGGAAGCTGCTCCTTTTAACTTAAATGGAAAGGACTCTAGATGATTCTGGAGGAGGCTGTGCAAGGCAAAGGTAGAAGAGATAAGATAAAATGTGTTTGCTCCAACAACTATTCTCCCAAGTTTATTGACAGCTCTGCTTCTTAATTACAGCTTTGCTGACAGCTATTCACTTTGCATAAATCCCTTTTGAAATAATTCATACTCCAATTTGCTTTAGAAATAGAGACATGTTTAAAGGATGATTTTTTTTGTGTGTGTTTTTAATAGTGGTAAACACTTTGGAGACAATTAGACCTGGGCTGTGTCATCAGCATTTGCTGCTGGGGCAAAAAGTTCTTTGGTTAATCAGTTCAAGAGCTCCTATTTCGAGATCTCAGACCCACACATTGAATAATCACAGGACTGCTAAGCGAATTGAATACAAGGTCAACAATAAAGTACAGACCACTGAGTTTTCTGAAACTCTTGAAAAAAGGTAAGCCCAGTATTCTTCTGATGGATTCTACCCAGTTCAGGACAGGGAGAAGTTGGAATGATAGAGAAGGGAACATGTCCAATGGAGAGATCAAGCTGATACTGACTTAGATGCTTTCTATATATTGATACTATGTAGACTGTTGGGAAGAAAAGTCATCAACTGTCTTACTTAGCTGTAAACTCCAAAGACTGCAGACACCAGTGATATGCCCATTGGGGCAATAGGGGCATGAAATAAGAGGGTTAACTAATAGCTTTCTGAAAAGATATAAGGTCTTTTCTATAATAGAGAACTCATGTTTGCTATTGTAAACTTGGTCAAGAACTGTTAACTAAGGAGACCATAAACCCTAGGGAAAAGCAAAGTGTATTTTGCTAAATGGGTAGTATTGAATTTTTCTAAATACTTATCTTTAAGC
The DNA here is from genome assembly GCA_004026605.1 of Ondatra zibethicus. Lineage (NCBI taxonomy): Eukaryota > Metazoa > Chordata > Mammalia > Rodentia > Cricetidae > Ondatra > Ondatra zibethicus. The sequence continues at coordinate 122,464 of PVIU01003551.1, read as the reverse complement.
CCATAGATTAGTGTGGCTGTCACCTCTCTAGCTTAGCTGCTTTCTGTTCCTGTGTTAAAGCACCATGACCAAGGCAGTTTATTAAAAGGTATTTAGTTTGACTTACAGATTCATAGGTTTAGAATTCATGGTCATTGTGGTGGGGAACATGACAGTAGGCAGGCAGGCATGACCCTGGAGCAGAAGCTGAGAGCTTACATCTTGATCCATAAGCAACAGGCAGAGAAAGAGAAAGAGAGAGAAAGAGGAGAGAGAGAGAGAGAGAGAGAGAGAGAGAGAGAGAGAGAGAGAGAGAGAGAGGAGAGGAGAGGCTGGGAATGGCTGGAGTCTTTCAAAATCTCTAAGTTGACCTCCATTGATATACCCCTAATGCAGCCACACCTAGTACTTCCCAGTTCTACCAACTGGCTGCTACTGAGTATTCAAATACATGAATCTATGAGGACCATTTTCATTTGAGTCAGTCCACCATCTCCAAGAGGCTTCCTTCCCCTACCCCCATTGGTTACTGATTTTAATACAGAGACCTGTGATTGATCAAAGTTCTGAGAATAACTGAAATCTGAGTTCCTTATCATATCCCCTCTCCCCAAGTCTCAGGCAGAAAGCAGAGGAAGGACAAGAGAGGCTGGAAGAGCCATAACCTGGGAGGGCTGTTATAACCTGCTGCAAAGTGCTGTTTTCTGGGCATGACAGGGCCAGCGCGCTCACAAACCCCCAGCAGCTGCGGATGCCTGCACAGCATCAAGCCTGTCAGCTTTCCTGCATGGCTGGGTGGGGTGTTCATAAGACTCTACCCCTAGAGAAGGAACTATTTGCACTCAGGACTGGGAGGGAAAGAAAGTCAGTTTCCTCCAGCTGTCTGTCCCCTGGAAGCTGCCAATGCTTCAGTAGACGACCCTACGCTCACATGTATATGCAGCACTATTCTTAGTGGGTTGAAAGTAAATAAGGAAAATAAGAGAGGACATAAAATTGTTGGTTGGGGGGAGCTGTACAGGAGGAATAGGAAGTGGGGAATGAGGTATGGCTATGATCAAAACATGTCGTGTATGTATATAAACTTCTCAATGAATGAATAATTTATTTTTTGCAAGGAACAATCTTCAAACTTAGCTACCTGGAGCTGAATTATAAGACTTATTTATCTCTAGGAAAAATTAAGTTGCCGGAACCCATGATGACTTATATTCAACTCACCAAAACACTTCCTTAATCAACTATAAATCTTTTGAATCTTTTATAATCTCAAATAATCTTTCTGACCTCTTCTGTTCTCTCAATTAATGAAGATAATGATTACTGAATTAAGCTATGTAATTAACCTCAGAGCTACCTAGATATCTCCGTTTGCCAGATATCAAAGAGAAATGTATGAGTAAAACTTACATTTTATTTTAATATTTTCATGTTCCTTGAAAAACTCTACTTACACTCATAAATAAAAAACACTTGTCAAGAACTATGCTTTTCAATTTTTTTAAACAAAATTTTTTTCTGTGTTCTTTCCATAAACTGTTTATTGTTGAGCCTGGCTGTGACTTTTCAGTATAGTTACTTATTTTTGATGCCTTCAATTTGGCTTAAATACTTCTTTTACCCAGCAATGCATGTGAGAGATACTTCAGAGTTCCCTGTGGGGTTCTCTATAGTGAGGAGAGGCTGCAGAAAACAAGGTAGAGACCCCTACTTTAAAGGGTGCCTATTACAATAAGAACAACCTGCAACAATGGTCCTTCCTGCTGTCCGCACAGAGGGCTGCAGCACAGCAGTTCCTCTTTTCTCTTCCTTGTGTCTTTTGCTCCTGCTCTAGTCATTCAGAAAGTTTAGCCTACGCTATCTGTATACCTAGGGTATTCGGTGCTATTCGTGGGGTGGCATTGTTTAAGATCCTCTCCCTGTTTCAGAATTTGGAATGAGTCTAGAGATGGCTATAGTAATGGCTGTAACTTGCACCAAAGCAAAAAATATGGAACAGTCAGAACATGAGTTGAGCCATAGTGAGCATTTGAACATTTTTTTTCGCACTGGTGGGACCTCTTTGGTCTTAGGCTTAGTGAATCTAGAGAGGGAAACATCTTTGTTTCCTTCTCATGCTAATCCTGTTTTATACTGCCCAAATCTCCCAAATAGGTAATCAAGCCCTCCATTCAGAGGAGCTAGTGTAGGACTCAAGGCTCGCCTTTCTAGGCTCATATGCCATATTCCACAAACTTTATAGCTGAAGAGATCTTTCCTGTGCTTCATTATGGAGATGTCTGAGTTCTGATTGATAATACCCACTATCATGAAGCACATTGAGAACAATCTTTTTATAAAGGTTTCCCGGTATGAAATAACCTAAAAACCTTGGGGAAGATTTGTGCATAAAGCATAAGCTTTCTAATCTCCATTCCTTTTCACAAAGTTCCAGAAACGTTCTCTAAGACACACTTGACTTGGTGAAATGGTACCCTGATGAGCAAGTGCAAAGGTAAGAGGCACACCGAGGCCGTGATTTCTGATGTGTCGGGATGGGTTACTGTGGGCTCTGAGCACCCAGCACCAAGCCATCCCATTAGCTGCAGATGACCCTCGTCATTGGCAGATACAAAAATGGGCATCCCTGCAGTTTCCCAAACCCTAAGCCCCGAAGCCTCCTGACTTTTAGCAAAATAATTCCACAAAGAACTAAATAAAAACTGGTTTTAAGTTGTATGATAAACACCAGGGCCTTACTGCAAGTGCCTAGATGCTTTGCAAGAATGATAAACATCGAATTATAAACTCCCGTAAACATTCAGATGCATGTGGGCACCAGAGAAGCAGAAGCTTTAGAAGGCAAATGCCAATCTGCTGATCATCACCTGAAATAATGTTCAGGAGCAGTGGTGCTGAAGATGTCACTAGGTTCCAACTACAGAGTAGAAACTATCTTTAACTCCATCCTAGCTCCAAGGTGGCTGGATCTTGGGCATGCAGGGAGAATGACTAAAAGCATTTACATTGGTGGATTATTATTATTTGTTTTTCTTTGGATTTTAGAGACAGGATTTCTTTGTGTAGCCCTGGCTGTCCTGGAACTAGCTCTGTAGACCAAGCTGGCTTTGAACTTAGATCTGCCACCCTACTGTTTGGGTTAAAAGTGAGCACCACTATCACCCAGATATTTTGTTTTAATTTTTGGAACTGAAATAATAAAGACAGAAAATCAGTAGTAGTATGGGTTTATGTGTTTGTGTATACATGTTCATGTGTGTAGGTGTGGGTGTATGTTCAGGTGGACTCCATGTTGGTGTCTTCCACAATTGCTCCATGAACCTAGAGTTCACTGATTTGCTAGAGCAGCTTGCCAGCAAACCGCAGGGATCCTCCCGTGTCAAAGTTGAAGTGCTGGGATTACAGACAAGAACCATTTCTTTGGCTTTTTTATATAGGTTCAGGCAGACTGAATTTAGGTCCTCATTGTCACAGAGCGAGCGTTTTACCGACTGCACCATCTCCCCAAACTGCGAGAAAATCGTTTTCTAAAATCAGTCTGTTTTTTTGAAACATGCAGTAAGATAATCATAAAATAGAAGATAACTCAATATGACAGTCACATTCAGAGGAGAGAACAATGTATAAGGAAATAGTAAACAACAACCGAGTGCTTACTGCCAGGTCTTCCTGGGGCTGTAGGATGCAGGCTGTGAAACTGGCTTCATGCGCCTTTCAGCTTGGAGGCCTGAGTTCCTGTTCCCTGATTTCCAGAATTCCATCAAAATGCCTTTGTCAGTCTTTCCTTTACAGACATTTTAATAAACACTAAAAATCTTGTTTTGCTCATTTACTTAACATCAATTTAAGACAGTTAGAACTGTTTGAATGGAGCAACATCATTTGTAATAGAAAATAGCAAATAACTTTTGAAATGATGTATTTTAGGCTCTGGAAGATGTTTTGAGTATTTGCATAAGTAGCCATATGTCTCAAACTCTGGAAATTGCCAAGATTTCAAATAAAATTGTGCATTCGTGACGAACAGATGAGGTGGGATACTGTAGTAGTTGACAAGAGACTTTGTAGTTTGGGGCAGAATCAGGTTCAAGTAGGAAGGCTAGAGTCACTGGCTGTGAGCTCCTGGGAGAGCCACTTACATCCCCTGTGACTCATTTTCTTTAGCAAAAAATGGGATGGGACTTGTTTCTAGTTCACAATGTTCTCTTTGATCATATGTGTGTCATGACTTACATGTGTATTTGTATAGGTGCAGATGCATATATGCCATGGCACATAGGTGGAGGGCAGGTGAGAACCTGATGCTCTCTCCCTTGTTTGAAAATGGGTCTTCTGTGTCTTTCCACCAACTATGTCAGGCACTCTAATCTAAAAATCTGTGAGGACTTCCCCATCTCTGCATCTAGTCTTGCCACCGCTGTTCTGGGACTGCGGATGCTCATAGATGCCTCTGGCTTTCTGTGAGGACTGGGGTCTAAAACAAGGCCATGCCCCCTCAGAGCTTTACCCACTGAGCTATCTCGCCAAACTTTCATGGAGTTCTTCTCAAGAATACACGAGATCTTGCTAATGAATTCCTTTTGCAGTTGCTGGCGCTACAAAGATTCTTATTCTATGCGGCACATGGTAAAACTCTTTTTCCCATCTATCTACTACACTTACCCCAATAACTGAATGTGTAGGCTGGGGGAAATAATAGATCTTGTTTTTCTTAATAAAATTATTAAAGTAGATTGCAAGGACACTAATAGCCTCTTCCAAGGTAAAAATTCTTCAGACACACTGAGTGCGAGAAATTGCCTTGGAAATTTCTGACCCATCCCCCTTCCTGATGTTTGTATGCTTAGAGGCCCTTGCTGCTGCCTCCTCTCCACTCTGTAGTGCAGAACCATTTATCATTAGCAAGTTCATCACTGTGCTGAGATAAAATATGCCTTCCACGTGTTTTCTGTTCACTGACCCTGATTAGGCCTGCAAGGCAATGCAGAATAAATTGATTTTCTTTTTTTAAATGAAGAGATCCCTATACTTGAAGGTGTCTATTTTGGTTTCTTTTAGTCTGGTGTATGTCAGGTTTTCCATTTGAAGACCTTCAATCATTTCTCATGTGAAAACATGTTGTAGGGCTCTTTCCAGTGCCTATTTCCATAACTATGACTTAAGGAGAAAGTGAAGAGTGGAAGAGATCGTATCAAGTGCACCTTGATCAAAATCAGAGCAGGGTGGCTCATGTTTGAAAATTCGAAATGAGCAGGTGTCTGGTTGCTTGAGCATGAATATTACCTCTCCAGCTGAGTGAGCCTCATGTGCCCTTAACTTCCATGCAGTTTGTTTTCCTCCCCATCAGGTGGTTGTGTGACATTTCATCTTGTTAAGGCTGACACATGCATCTTGGATCCTATGTCTTCATCTAGTATATCGTCCTTCATGGACAAACTATGATTGTCATACAATACTGTGTGCAAACACGATACTGGGTAAAGCAAAATGTAATATGCCTTTAACAGAAGAGCCAAACCCCTATACTGAGCCAACAAGATTTCACTGATTCTTTGAAGAGCTATTTATTGCTAAGGACTGGCGGTATAGTTCAGTGGTGCTGCGCTTACCTAGAATGCTTGAAACCCTGAATTCCATCCATGCTTGGGGCTGTTTGGAAAGGGCTTGATATAACACATGGGGTCCTTGGTATGCTTTTCAGTATTATATCCAAAAATAAATAATTTATTGATAAATTTGGTATGCCATGAATATACTCTCAGGATTTGCAAAGCAGAGACAGGAGGATTGTGAATTTAAGACTACCCTAAGCTGAAATACTGAGACTCTGATTCAAAAAGCCCAAGAGACAGGGCTGGAAACCAGTGGTAGAATGTTCACCTAGCATGATAGATCCTGGGTTCTATCACTAGCATGGAAAAAAAAGTGTTCAGCAGCATTGAGGCAGATATCACCCTAAGGAAATGCAAAGTTGTTCTTCTAGAACTTTCTAATAGTTCATCTACTAATTGGATTGGCGGAAACTGTGATTCATTTTTTCAACTGTGTTCTAGTCATTGTTGGTAGACTGAGGCAATCCTAGCAATCTCCCAGTCAATTTGGGCTCCCAAGAAAATAAACTTAGTGGGAAAGACTTGGTTTTGATAAAGGCACATTGACTTCATTATTGTCCCCCAACAGTTTATCTAATTTTTTTTACAAATATATAATATGTACAAAAATTATTTAGTATTTAAAAACTGGATACTTCAATCTTCAAATTGAAATATATTCTTTAATATGCGAGCGTGGAGTAGTTCTCAACCAGTGCTAGTTTGATCCTTTGGGACATTTGGCAAAGGTGGGAGACAGTTTTGATTGTCCTAAGTGGTATTATTAGCATGTAGGCAGGTATGTTACATGTTCTCCAATGTAGAAGGTACTCTCCTAGGCAAATCAGTGGGGTGCAATGTCAGTAGTGATGGGGCTCTGAGAACTCTTATTAGAAGGAGACAATGTGATTGAGTTATTAGATTATGTTGGGCCTTGAGTACTGAGTTGGAAACATGCCTACACTGATGCTTGAGTCTTTGTTTCAGCATGTGTAGTATGATACTAACAATGATGTGGACAGAAAAGACAATTGAGGAATGTATGGGAGATTCTCAACACAGCATCTGGGCCACAGGTAATGGAATAATTACATGATGGTTTTGGTTATTGTATTTTCTTTCTTGCTTGTTAGTATATATTTAGTTAACATGAGTGAATATTGAGAAGTACTCAAGAAGTGCACAACTCTTTCATGTTACTTAATTGTGTGTGTGTGTGTGTGTGTGTGTGTTTAAAGAAACAACTAATGGTGGGTATGGTGGTACGTCTTTAATCCCAGCCCTTGGGAGGCAGAGGCAGGCAGATCTCAGTGAGTTTGATGCCAGTTTGGTCTACAAAGTAAATTCTAGGACAACCAAGACGTTCCACAGAGAAACCCTTCTTGAAAAACCACACCACACACACACACACACACACACACACACACACACACACACACACACACTCACACACACACACACACACAGAGGTAGATAAATGGGTAGGTAGGTAGATGACAGATAGATAGAGAGATAGACAGACAGACAGACAGACAGATAGATAGAGAAACATTCCTATGGAATTTGACCACCCAATGTTAGATAACTCCAGAAATGCCATGATGTCCTTCGCGCCTAACTTGCTGAAATATTCCGCCAAGATGAGATACTGAACTGCCAAACAGAGCAATTTTTTATAACCACTCAAGGTTTTTATTTCCAAATATGAATATGACTCACATTTTTAGACTGAAATAAATATTACAATAATCTGTAGTTGAGCATGTAGGCTAAGATAAAGGTAATGCAACTAAAACGCTTCAAGCTAGAATATCAACAGGGATGTACTTGGTCACCAGATGTCATGTGCTTTACATAGGATTTCATGACTATAATGTTACTTAATCTTTATTTGCAAGATGAATATTCTTGGGAGTTCTTGCCAATTTGTGGAAAGTATGCTCAAAGATGTGCATTCTTATTTACTACCCCCTGAAGTCTTCATGATTCAGATTTTCAACTGTAATACTTGCTCTAACGTAATGCTGTTGCCTATGCAAATTTGTACTCCAAATATAATGTCTGCTATAGCAACACAAGGGTTTACAAAGCAGAAAGCGTAGAAATAATAGTATGGATTATATTAGAATCTGCTGGGATAAGTTAAAAGGCCAAACGTTTCTGAACCTTAGGATTCTCAAGCTGAAATCCCGAACTACCATATGATGGTATGAAGAGGAGAGGTTTTGGGAGGTAATTGTGTCACAAAGGTGGGACTCCTCTGAATGAGATTAGCTCTCTTATATAAGAGCACCTGAAAAGAGTTTGTTTCTGTAATGTGGGAATACTAGAAGAAGATGGCAGTTTGCACTCTCAGAAGAACATGATATGCCAGTATCCTGATTTCAGACTTCCAGTTTCCAACATCTGTGAAAACTAAATCCCTGTTGTCTATTAGTCACCCAATCTACAGTGCTCTGATACAATATCTAGACAGGCAAAAATATAAGAAAATGTAGAAGTTTGAGTATGGAATAGGCAAAGAAATTCCTGTAGCATCCATTGGTTTTACTTGATCTTTCCATAGGTCTTAAATAGGTCTAAGATTTCCTTAGATACAAAGACTGTTTTTTGTTTTGATAATATTAGCAGACTGATAAGAACCTTCCAAATTTCAATAACAATACTTTGCCACTGATTGTAATTGAACATGAAGAAGTGTACTCGAACTTTCAGCCCTCCTTTTTAGAATTCATGGTACTGGAAGTTATCCAACAATATCAATATCTCCCAGCTACAAACTCTGTGACCTACAACAGAGACCTGCCTGTGAGATATACAATAGTGCAATATTGGCACAAGCATTATGGAAGCAATCAACCATTTGTAAAATTGGATTTAAGGTTCCATGAGATGGAACCCATACCTGACACTGCTAAAGTGGACAAGAACCTAAGACTACATAGTTCCAGGTGTAGGGGCAAACCAACCACTATTATTCTCCTGAAGGGACATAGCAATAACATAACCTGTAATGACATAATGTCCTACCCATAGATAAGTGCATCACTCATATTTCATCAGGTTTCTTCTTGTGGAAGATGATAACTAACACAGATACTCACAATTGGACAATGTACAGAAACTGATACTCACAATTGGACAATGTACAGAAACTAAGAGACTTTGAAGCACTCAGTTATAAACAGATGCCGTCACCTTCGAGCCTCAGGGATCAATGCTAAAGAAGAGATAGAAAGATGTATGAGCCAGAGGTGATGGATGACTCTAAAGAAATGGTGTCTTCCAGATGCCATAGGACTGATGCACTCATGAGCTCACAGAGACCGCGGGAATATGCACAGGACCTGTAAACGTTTAAGCCAGACAAAATCCCAGCACTGCAAAGGGGAAGTGGAGGCAAAGACCCAGTCTTAACCAAGAATCTATCTGCCATTTATACCTGCTGGGAAAGGAAAATCAGTTTTCTTCAGTGAAGTGTCACAGGATATGTCAGCACATCCCAGGGCAGGTCCCATGCCCAGGAGTAGATGGGCAACACAAACACGCACCGTAGTATTCTTGTGGACTTTTTTTTAAATTTGTTTTGTCTTACTGATTTTTTTGTTTATTTATTTTCCTTCTGTTTGTTTATTTTGATTTTTTCTTTTGTTTTGGTTTTGAGAAATTTTGGACATGAATTTGGGAAATTAGGAGAATGTGGGAGGATCTGGGGGAAGAGAAAACATGATCAAAAGAAAAAAATTAAATAAATAAAAAACATTTACAAATCTAGATAAAGTGTCTTTTAAGTGAAATTCCTTTAGCCAATTTATCATAAAATTATTGAATGAAATTATATCTGTTGGTTTATAAACATATTATGACAGGCAAATCTACCATTTGTAGTATATACAATTTGCCTCTTTATTTGTTTGGACTTGACAGACATTTCCTAGACATTGGCTTTATCATAGATATGCTTTAAAATACACTCTTCTTTCAGAGAACTATATCAATTATTTTATTCAAAGATTTTGAATAAATATATCTAAAATATTTAGACTTGGGTACACTGAAAATGTCTATCCAAAAATTACACAAGCTGGATTTAATAAACTATCTTTTAAATTATTGGTAGGAAGTGGAAATCAAAATTTGGTTTGCACAAAGATACTAAGCACAGAGTAAGTGAGCTGTTCCACACATCTTTCTGTGCTTTGACCACAGTCCAGTAACAACCTTCTCTGGAAGCAAAGGGGAATTGAATCTTCATGCTAATTCTACTGGACTTTCTCCTGACTGCTGGATCCCAATTATACCAACATATTACACTATGTACTGTTCCCTGGAAAATGCCAAAGCCACCTTGCTCATCCAACATTTAAATGAGGCCAGACCTTTAAAATATGAGATACAATTTACATTTTAGTTCCTCAGATACAACTATTTTTCAAACTTAGGATGGATAGCTAAGGCAGCTTATCTTACCGTAAGGCATGTGCCAGGACAGGAGTGTGGAGGGCATGGCCACAGTGACATCACATGAGTGGGAAGCCTGTAGTTTCCCTGGTGCTCACAGATGTTACAAGCAGGGCTGCAGTTTTGTGGTTGAGCCTAAAAATTTGCCATGTGTCACAAAAGCTGTGTGACCACCAGATGTAGCCCTTGCCACAGAAGGAGATAATCATTTATTAATTGTCCTTCGATTACTTGATACAGAGAAGGACATGTAGTAATTTAGTGAATATGGTCTGATTAGGACTCACTGCTTAGAAGGTAGATGCTTAACAACTAGAAAACCATCAAATGATAGCATCTCTTTTATTACAGAGAAATATTGAACATTTTAAACAGCTTATTCGGATATAAGCACATTCCTTAGCCAAGCTATAATTAAAAATATCAAAATCTTTAAGTTGAATCTTTTCTACTCTCTCATCTACTCCATGCCCACACTAGAATATCAGCAATAGTTATTAGAGTTATTTGTGCACACATCTTTCCTGTGTTTAGACCATTTTAGAATCTGGCTTTAAGTATAGTAAATACATCTAACTTGAACATGCCATCAATTTAATTTTACTTACATTATAAAAAAAAGCATCAAAACTAAAAGTCTACACTCAAAGAAACATTACTTGCTATGGGACAATGGTCTGTACCTTGCCACTTATATTTTAAATGAATGCTGATTGGCCAGTAGCCAGGCAGAAAGTAGATGTGGGGCAAGGAGAACAGGAGAATTCTGGGATGAGAAAAGAGTCAGTTGGCAGTTGTCATCCAGAAACAGAGGAAGCAAGATGTGAGTGCCTCGCTGAATAAGGTACCAAGCCACATGGCTAACACAGACAAGAATGATGGGCTAATATAAGTTATAAGAGTTAATAAGAAGCCTGAGCTAATAGACCAATCAGTTTATAATTAATGTTGGCCTCTGTGTGTTTATTTGGGATTAAACTGATGTGGGACCTGGTGGGACAGAAACCTTTGCCAACAATTACTGAAATGAAAGGGTGGTCTATAGGGTGGCAAAAAAGATTTGCAAAACACGTATCAGAGGAGGGATTAGCACTCAAGGATTATAAAGAACTCGTGCAACCAAACATGAAAACGTAGGACTAAGTTTAAACAAACAAGCAGAGGACTTGAACAGACTGTATTCTCAAGATGAAATAAAATCAGCCAACAAGTACATGAAAGGGCGCCCAACATCTCTACACACTGGAGAAATGCAAACTGAAATCATTACATCACTTAGATCAGAATTTATAGGAAAACCATAGTTTTTCTGAAAATTACAAGAGATAATAAATGTTCACAAGGCTGTAGATAAAAGGGAATCCTGTAGATTATTGGCAGAACATACAGTGTAATGGCTATTATTGCAAAATAGCATGGAACTTCCTAAATAAGCCAAATGGAGCCAGCATATGGCCTTGACACTTACTTCTGAGAGAAGACCAAAAGAAATGAGTAAGGATGTTACTCTTTGTACATGTGTTATAATATCCTTCTATTTTTCTTAAACATTATTTAGCTTTTTAAATGATCTAAAAATTTTGAGAGCTGGGAATGAAGCTCATTGGTAGAGTATTTTCATAGTACCTGAACAAGTACAAAAGATAAAACATTGTCTCAATCTTGGGAGGTAGAAGCAGGTGAATCTCTGTGAATTTGAGGCCAGCCTAGTCTACAGAGCTAGTTCTAGAAAAGCCAAGAATACACAAAGAAACCCTGCCTCAAAAACAAAATCACAAGCAGAAAATAAAAAAAGAAGAATATTCTACAAGTCAAAAAGTAAAATTCTAGTTAGATATGAAGGAAGATCTAGGAACTAAGACCGTAATCTCTCTTATAATAGATGTCTCCTTTTTCTTAGGAGATAACTATATTCATATGCATAATTCAGATTTTCAAGCTGTCCTAAAAATTTCAAAAACAAACAAACAGTATCAAAACCATCATTCCAGAAATTCCAAGTATGTTTTTATTACACTCTGTTCATGTATTTGGTGTTCATATATGTTTGTCTCTGTGAGTTGTCCACACATGACCCGGCATGCATATATGGAGATCAGAAGATAACTTTCAGAAGACGGTTCTTACTTTCAACCATGTGGGCCAAGGATCAAACTTAGATCATCAGGCTTGGTAGCAAGCACCTTTACCAACTGAGCCTTCTTGCAACCCATGTGTATACTGTTGACATGAGTGCTTTAGTGAGGGACTTTACCTGACCAGTGTTTATGTCTTTTGGGGAGATGAGTGGAATTATTGAAGCTTTATGTATTTTAAAAAGCAACCAAGGTTTGTAACTTCTATACTCTTTCACTGTGCATTGATGCACTTCCAAACCAATTGCCCTCTAATGTATGCTCTCTTAAACATTTAGACAGTCTTTGAAGGGAGTTGGGCCATTTTCATTTTGTGTTGTATTAAGCAATGCTTTAAGTAGAGTGTTCCCAGGGTTCTAAAATTGTCAGTCTATGTGTAATTAGGAATGTTCTCAACTAGACCGTCTTGGTTAACAAGAGATGGGTGGATTATTCTGCAAAATTATTTAGCAAGCTACAAATAGCAATTAAATGCAAAAAGACTAAATTTCTCTTTAAAATGGGTTGTTGCCATAACTTAATGCAGCAGTGTGACTTTCTATTTTTAATTGCTGTAGAAAGTGCATTTTGTGAAGTTGAATTTTTTTTCCTGCTGAGAACTAGATAGTTCCATATTTTGGACCATTTACGTTTTGTAACATTCAGCAAGTGTTCTGCCTTTGTAGTGCCTTTTGATTCACGGTGTATAAGAAATGCAAAGGTTAGTAAAGATCCTGTCATCCTTCTTAAAAAGAGAGACAAGATGAATATCTTGGAGAAATTGAGTATTTCTCTCCACGAGATTGCATTACCTTATCTTATTTTATTATGCTTTCTCTATAATCGTGCTTTTATTCCCAGAACAATTATACTTAACACTGACACTTAAAGATAGTCCATTTTTAAATTCAAGCAGAAGAAACTTCGATCCATAGTCTATGCCAATATTAGGATTGCAGAAGGTTGCAATCTCATGAATACACAAGTCTTGACCATCATGGATCTCCTGCTATCTGTGATCCTGTCATCTGTCTTCTCGTAAGGAACTGATAACAGTCCCATATTTTAGTAAATAACACTATGACACAGTATGTTGCCTCTAATAACTACAGACACTCAATTGCTTTAACTACCTTGGTCATTCAAAATGCATTTTTTTGTCTCTAAATTACAGAGAGAAATAGAAAGAAGGGGATGTCTTCAATGCAATGTCAAGTATGAGTTAGTCACTGTGCACAATTTATTTCAAAAAGAAAATTAATAAATGGCAAGAATGGAAATTTTTTTCCTTGAACTTCAAATCTCTGTGAAAAAAAAGTGTTGGATGAGACCAAGAGTCTGGCAGCATTTGTACATATATTTATTGAAACAATGGAAGTAACTCCTAATATTTTACTAGCTAATACTAGTAATTGAGTACAACCATTGATACTATAGCTGTATATGCTGGTTTTAAAAGATGAAAAATCTTGTCCCCAGTCAAAATAGAAGGTACAGGAGGGCACATCTTGACTCTCTGCTCCTCCAAGATTTCTCGTCCCCTGAAACCTTAACTATGATTCTTTTGGAAGTGCCACCAACAGGAAAAAAGAAGAGCAAATGAACATAGTAAATGCCACTTTCTTATGTCCCCAGTTGCTCTTATTTCTGTTGCTGTGCAACCCTGATCGCAGCGTTGCAGGTCAGAATGAACAGTCAGCTGTAATTCCAGTCACATCACCTCACAATGAAATCTTTATCCTGTGTTTACAGCCCTCTTTGGCAGAGGCTGTCTTGCTGTCTCTAAACTAAGAAGAACCGCCCTTTGGCTCCTCTCAGCATCAGCTGCCTGAGTTTCAGGCTGGGATGCCAACAATCAGACTTCCTTTTCTTCCAAAGTGGACTTCTTCTACTTTTTTAAGAGTGAAAAGACCTATTCTCACTCCCCCCGACATATTCAGACTGATTTATGTCCTAACCAGCAGCCCTTCCTTCCGTATCTCTTTACATTTTCCCTCCTTCCATAGACTGGCGCTAGACAAATCACATTTAAAGTCCAAAATTGTACGAACACATAAATAAATAAATAAATAAAATGCTTAAGCAAACAGTACTCACCACTATGAAGGGAAAATGTAAGAATTGGTTTATGGGTAGAGAGAAATCAAGGCAATCTTTCTATAACTTCGCCACCAGGGAAAGACATAAATGATTCTCAGTGGTTCTCTTGATGAAGTCCAGCTATTGATTTAAATCCATCGACAGCTGTAGACTGAGAAGCTCCAGAACTGGAGGAAAATTGAGAAACACCCCAGGGTCTGAAAGCAGACTGCTGAATCCTTTGTAAGAAAGAGAAGTCCTTGCAGAGCAAAGGTCAGGAGCAGACACTACTGTCATTTAAAGACTCCTGATAGAGGTGGCTAAAGAGCCTTGCTTAGACACCTCAGACCATCTGATAGAGTCTCCTGGAATCTGAGAACACAGGACAACAAACGCTGGCTCCTTAGCCCCGTGCTGCTCCACTGATCATTCGAGAACCCTTAACTGTTCTCTAAAGACTTTGTATCTTATCCCCATCCAGTCTTGAAACCCTAACTGACTTCTCTCAAGGATCCTCAGTTTCCCCTCTCAACCCCCAGCACTTACAACAGTGATACTGCCTCTCTGGAGAGAACTGGCTCATAAAATTTTCCAGAAGAGAAAGGCAGAAGGGGGTGGTTCAGTAGTACAAACATTGATTAAATTCCCACAACAACTCTCTCCAAATTAAAGATATTTTTCTACAAGTATGCACAAGAATGTCAAGAATGCTAAATCATTTTTATGGTTGTACTTTGCTTTTCCATTTTAATGTCACATTGCCACATGGCACACATGCTAAAAATGCTTAACCTGCGAGGTAGCAAACTTTTCACAGAACATTAAGATTGTGTGTTTCATAGACTGTCCTTTCTCAGGATTCTCAAAGCACTTTCTAAAATTCAAAGTTAGAAGCCCTGTCTCGAAAGCTCCCCCCCAAAAAAAAAATCGAAGTTGGACCATGCTATGAGAACAGTCCTATTAGGAAAGGCTGCTAAGTGCACTGGCAAATCAGAAGCACAGGAAAGGTCACACCAAAGTCAGTGACCATAAGCAACACAGACTCTAAGATTCCAGTGTATTATTCGTGTCCCATTCTTGCTTCATTTGTCTCTCTTCTCTGGCAGGAAAGGATGTGGCCAGCTCCGAGGTTTGACCTCATCTCCTGTGCTCAGTAACTGTCAGGCTGGTTCTCCCTCACTCCTGCCGTGATTTCTGCTTCATCAGCAGGGCCAAGACTGTACCCTGGAACGGATGTGATCAAGGGCTAAGCCAAGAGGGGAGCAACAAACCTTATGTGCCCTTGAGGCTTCTTCCTGTGTCTAAAGGGAAGGTTGCTCCTGCTAGGGAGCATACTCTCAAGACTGAAGGGGTCATGCAACTGCAGGCAAGTGACAAACCCATGCTGTAGAAACACAGGGGGAAAGCTGGGTCAAGTGCAGGGTTGGTGAAGGCTCTGCCTCTGTCTTAAGAGACAGGAAGGCAAGTGCTTAGGAATGCAGTGAGCAATTTACAAGCACGAGTGCCTGTGCATTACAGTTAGGACTTCTGCTGTTTGTTCTGCTCTCAGCTAGATTCAGTCCTCGGCCAGATCCCTGACACCAAAATTCTGGGGGCATTTATTTCCTTAGATGGAGACAGCTCAGAGACCAGAGGAAGTCTGGGCACATTAAATGGGTGACAGCGGCTGCAGACTCAATTTCCATGCGATTATAGTGGTCGAACCCCCAGTCCTTCTGTTGTCCATGCCAGTTAAAAAAACAAAAAACAAAACAAAACAAAAAAAACCCGGTATTAATAATAATCATTGCAATTCCACAGTAAACTCTGAATCTACCCAGCGTCGAACTCCTCTGTTCTCCCGTGCTTCACTTCTCCCTGCATAGCTGGTTCAGCTCAGAAAGGACTCTGGAGTTGCCTTGAAGCTGCCCTCCGCATTCCAGCTGCCACAGCGCGGAGGCCAACTCAGTCTGCCTTATTGCCTAGGACAGGTTGAAGCTTTGCGGAGGCGGTTTCTTTACAGATCTGAACATTTCACCTTATCTGACCCCCTCCACTCGCCCCCTCACCTCCCGGTTATATCCAAACATCACCACCAGACAAGCAGAGCTCAAACCACCGGCGGCGCGCAATTCAGAGCTTTCCCAGGGAGTGCTAGTCCCAGGGAAGACAAGAAATCCGGGGAGTTGGTGATGTCCGGCAGGTGGCAGAGACTAGAATCACCACCACATTCTCCTCCCACCGCCGAGCTCTGGCGCGGGGATGCCTAGCACCCAGAGCCAGGATCGGTCTGTAGGTGCCTGCACCTTCCCAAAGCCTCAGTCTAAGATCCTCTGCTCCAGGCACAGCTACCTCCTCGGAGGCTCAGGCAGCCTCTCTTTTGGCAGTCTGAGGGAGACGCCACTGACTGTGAAAGAAGCGAAGGGCCTGGGTCAAGCTCCTGGTACCCCGCGCTCCCCTTTTCAGTCACTTGGTGCGCACACTCCGGGTACCCAGCGTACAGCACAGTCCACCTGCCCCGCTGTCTCGTTGCGCAGTGGTTTTCTGAATCCCAGGCCAGTACCCTAGCTGAGGCGATCCCCTTTTGATCTCTTTTCCCCAAAGTCCCAGAAAGTGGAGCTCAGTCCGGCAGAGAGCACCCCCTCGTACCCTCCCCAACCCCCCGACAGCGGATAGTAGAGGGGGAGAAGGTGCGGCGCGGAACCGAAACGCGCGTTGTGCTCGTGGCTTTTCCAGAGTGACCTCCGGTGAGTGGGGACAGACGCGCAGGAACCAACAACCCCAGCCCTCTGATTTACCTGACACAGCCTGAGACTCCGGAGAGGTTGAGACTCCTCCGTGGCGGGTGTCCAGTTCACATCGCTGCCTTCCTCTTGGGGCGAACGTGTTATCCCAAGTCTCTTCGCCCCAGCTAGCGTCGCTGCCCCCACCCCACCCCCCTTCCCCCCAAGTCAAAAGTGTCACAGCTCTGCTGCCTTCGGATGTTTCCAAAGTCTCTGCGCGATCGCTAGGAGTTGAGAGCTGGTGACAAGCACTGCAAACCTGCTGATGTCCGAGGTTCCAGCTCTCCGCCGGGAGAGTGAGAAGAGCCGCCTGGTCCTCCTGGTCACAGGCCCGGGAGCGCCGCGCGCGGTCCGCTTCTTCCCCTCCTTCGTCTTCCCTAGCCTGAGCGGCTGCCGCCTGCCTGTACCACGGGTCCTGGTTCCCCTGCTCATGAATATTCTGACAGAGGCTAATGCTGTTGAAGTAAATTGAATTAGCCAATTGGTGCCAGGAATGTGCGCTCGCTCCTTCTTTCTGAGGAGCTGTCTGGAACCCCACCAGAAGAAAGCAATTAACGTCCGGTTGGCACCCTGTGGTTTAGACCAGCGAGGGGCAAAATGGGTTAATTCTTTAAATGCCATTTTAAAACCGCATTTAAATATTTAACTCCTTTATTGGATAGGGGAGTTAGAAAGTGCTAACCCAGAGTAGAATGAAAGAGAATAGAGGGCAAGGGGGGGCGGGGGACGCTGGTGTGTGTGTGTGTGTGTGTGTGTGTGTGTGTGTGTGTGTGTGTGTAGGGGTGCAGCTAAACTTTGTCAGGAAGTTGAGGTAACTAATTTTGCATAGACTCTGGGTTCTGGAAGAATCAGTCCATGACGGGGACAGAAAAAGAGAGGTAAACGGGATCATAGAGGAGATGGGTAATAATCCAGGTTGACCTTGAAAATGCAGAGTATCCCAACGATATTTTCAGAAGTAGGGTTGTGGGGAGATGGCAGACGGGGCCTGATTCCGGAAGTGTTTAGACAATGTTACCAATTCTTTTGTTCTCATAGCAGTCTTTAAGTTTTCAGCCTATAGGTTAAGTAGGGATGATATAAAGCCATCCTAGGAGTCCCACGTTTCAGGAGGGCTGTATGTAGCTCGTGGCCCTAGCAAAAAGTTCCCAGTTTGATCCCCAGAGCCCACAAGAACAAAAGATGGAAACGGTAGGTAAAGTCAGATGGGTCCCCAGGCTCACAAACCAACCAGCATAGCCTACTGGGTTAGGTCCAGGCCAAGGAAAAATCGTGCTGTGCTTCAAGTCAATCAATCAGTTATTTAATCAATCAGTCGTCAATCAATTAATTGGTGGGCAGTACCCGGGGTGGGGAGCTACTAAGGCTAATCTTTGGTCTACACATGACCAACCTAGTAGGCACTGCTTGTTTCATAGTTCAAACTTTTCTTCCTGGAGTCAAATAAAAACTGTCTAGAAGGAGCCTCTCAGGTCAGAATCCCACCCTGAGTGGGAAGTTATTGATAAGGGAGGGGTTATTGGCTGCAGCTTTGGAACTGCAGCTGAGAGTCTGCCCAGTTCTCCATCTCTGTGTCCTTCCAGTCCTCTTGTCAGAGCATTCAGGGTTTCCTCCCCTTCACTGACCTCCTAAATACAGAAACTAATTTGGTTGAATTAATATATTATCAAAAGATAGACTGTGCAAATGCCTTGTGGCAAAATGATCTACGTAAACAACCAATAAAAATATGCACTTAAATAAGCACTACAATCCCCAAATGCAGGACAATATTAAATGTTCTAGTTAATGCAATGGTGCCCTATTTCTGACATTTCAGGAGGCCTAGAAGCAGAAGTCATATTTGTAACAATATAATTAGTTATCAATACTGAGAAGCTTATGGCTACTGAGAATTAGTGTGATGGATTTCTGTAACATGAGTCATCTTATTTAATCTTTCTAAATATTATAATCAGAATCTCTTATAATGTTGTACAATTTAGCAAATGCAGCAGGTGAGGCCTAGAAGGCCCATTAGTCTGCCTAAGCAGCACAATTTATAGGAACCGTGACCCATTGCTGCCTGTTGGCAGTCCTTTGCCATCAGACCACCAGTATCTTATACTGCCTCCTAACCTAAACAGAGAAAATTTCTCCCAAATTTGTGAAGGGTCCTGTCTTTGGTGATAAATCTGTGCCAAAATTTGATACAAAATTTTATCACCAAGAGATTTTTTTACACCTTATCAAAACACTATATGAAAACAAACTAAGCAATGAAAAAGAATAGACATGTTGCTTTTGTATAGCTGCGACTGAAGTGTCTGAGAGATCAACATAAAGGAACAAAGATTGAGTTTTGGCCCCAAGTTTCAGGTCTTTCAGGCCACAGTCCTTGACTCTGTTGATTCTGGGCCTGTAGTGAGATAGAATATCATGGCATCGTGGAGGAGGAAAGTATCCATTTCATAAAAGCCAAGAAGAAAAGACTAAGGAAGTCTCTGAATCTAGGTATCACTTTCAGAGCATGTCCCCAGTCACCTCCTTCTTCCAGCTGAATCCAGAACCTCCAAAAATAGCACTCAACACAGAGCCTGTGGGACACGTTTCATCACCAAGCCATAGCAAGAAGTTAATTTGCCTTGTGGTTCTGGGTCTTGGGAAGTCTAAGAGCATGGTGCACATCCAGTGAAGATTTTCTTGCTGATTTAAAGAAGGTGGATAATATGGCAGGAGAGATGAGCAAGTGGGCTTGTCTCCTCTCTTCTTACAAAGCTAATAATGTCCTCACCATCATGATTTCATCTGATTCTAGTTACAAAAGACTCTATCTCCAATATCATTAAAATATGATTTTGGAGATTACATTTCTAACATCAGAACTTTTAAACCGAAGGAAAAAGTGTGATGGTTAATACATCTAACTTGACAGGGTGTTTCTATAAGGGTGTTTTAGGGGGATGAGATTAACATTTAAATTTGAATGCTGAGTGAAGCAGACTGCCTTCCAGCATGTGACTGGGTCCTCTTCCATCAGTTGAAGGTCTCAACAGAACAAAGTCTGTTCTTACCCAAATAATACATAGTGTCACATGATTGTCTGAAAATTATGGCATCTGCTTTTGCAGATTTTAGGCTTGCCAGTTCTTCTTTTTGTTTATCTGTTATCTGTTTGTGTATGTATGCATGTATGTATGTGATCTCTCTGTCCACCTGTTTATCTATCTTGTCTTAGTTACTTTTCTATTCCTGTGATAATACATCACAACCAGGGGTATCAATAGAAGGAAGGGTATTTTGCGGGGGTGGGGGGTCGTTACACTTCCAGAGGAATAAGAGTCCATCCTCATGATGGCAAGGAGAGTGGCAGCAGGCATGACACTGGAAGAGATGGATGTCACACTTTGATCCACAAACCGGAGGCAGAGGGCAATCAAGGAATGGTGGGAATCTTTTGAAATATTAAGCTTGCCCCCACTGATAGACCTTCTCCATAAGGACACACCACCTAATCTTTTCAGGTGGGGACCAGTTATTCAAATGCCTGAGATTTATGGGAAACAATCTCATTCAGACCTCTCTCTCTCTTTCATTTATTTATCTATTTAGCATCTATATAAACCTTCTTTTGAGAACAGACCAGACTAATATAGATGAATATACATAAATACTGCTTGTGAATTTAGCCTTCCTTGTCAGAAAATATCTGTCTTCTAAGACATTGTCTGATAAAATATTGCTGAATAAAATTTAATCTTTTAAAGATTTTAGAATCATTATAAGTAAATAAGATCAAGCATAAGTTTCTCTTATTATTGTGAATCATTAGATTTAAATAAAGTTTTATTTTTAATGAACAAAATTGGAAAATAATATTTAGATTTAAGCAAAATTTATAAATGTTACGCAAAGGGAGAAATTTTATTATTTCAACTTTCAGGGTAAAAATAATCAAGTTAAATCAGATCTCTGAATTCAACAGTTATTGAATAATCACAAAATGTAAGGTATTAATTCTGATGTTTTCTTTAAAAATTCACAGCTAAATCAATTCAAACAGTTGGAATGTGCCATATTTCATACCATGAAACACTGATTGTTTTTAAACCCTCATTTCAAAGAGTATATGCTATTCTATTTCTCCACTAAATATTTGAGATTTTACTCAACAAGATGCTATATTATAACACGTCAATGGTTCATTCTTTGACATGGAGAATCCTCAGGAGCTGGAAGCATCCTTCCACAGACAAGTCTTCAGATGTTGGCATGTTTATTTATATGAATATATTAACATGATTTTAGAACGCATAAAGTATTATCAGGCTGAGTGCTTTCCATATTTCCTCAAGAGTCTCTGAGGGTAGAGTTGGGCACAACAGCCAGAATCAGGGTAGGACACTGTCATTGGGTGGGAAGGACTGAGGCCCCTCACTTTTGGAGCAAACCAATTAGTGTTTTGGAAAATGAACTCATAACATGCCATTTATTAAGTACTCTGTTAGCTGCAAATTGCCCATCTTCCTAGTAACCCAGTGAATCCAGCAATGAGAACATATTTAATCAGGGAGAAATCTCAAACACACAGGGTAGACTGACACCCCGAGATTCTCTCAGGTGGGAGAGCGAGCAGGGCATATATTCTGACAAAGTCACCTTCCCAGTGACGCCATTTTTGATGTCTCTCTTGGCTCACCCTTCCTTGGCTCCATCAGAAAAGTGTGGCGCTTTTTGTGGAAGATAAATAACTCCTTCCTTTGTTCTCCCTAAGAGTATGTAGATGTGTAAAGAAATAATTAGAACACAAACTGTTATCTCTATCAGTAATCAAAAGCAGTCTGGATTCAGGAACACAGTCTTAATCATTTTTGCATGCCTAGACTGAGCAGTTGGAGGCTGTCAGAAATCCTACCAAGAGGGTTCCAAGTACTCTTTAAAAAGTGTGTTTCATGGGCTTTATTGGGCTATTAATAAAGTAAAATCGCTTTATTTTAGAGCTTTATTTAAAAAACTACCATATGGTAGCATTATTATTGTTTTCTATGAATAGATTCAGAAATAGATATATTGATTATATAGCCTTGACCTCTGGCTGATTAATCTTAGGAGTGAGAAAAGCAGTTTGATAATTTTTATATTGGTCACTGTTATTTGGGACATACTTGGATTATAATCATCTGGTTAACAGTGACACTAAACTGGCTCTTTAAGAAAGAAGGTATCAGTCTGGGAAGTGTGGGTAAGAAAATACAAATGTACACACACACATAAACACACATAAACTCGAGCACACAAACATATGAAAGTACACACGGGCACACACACACACACACACGTGCACCTGTTTGCGTGCAGTCTTCCTGTGGCTTTCTGCAGCCCAGCAACTACAGCTGTATTCCCTAAGGAAGGCATCTGCTTTCTCACGTGGGGATGATCTTTATTAAGAGCTCCCAAGGTTAGCAAGTTAATGACAACCACAGCTCCTGACCCTTGTTCAAGGCTATTTTCCCTTCCCTCATGGATCCTGATTGGCAGCCACTGCCTGCATGGTGTGGTTTATGGTTTTAAGAATGAGATGAAAAATAAGCAGCTCAATACCTCATTATAATTAGTCTCCTGAGTCAGCTAATACACTCCTAATGCAATTTGGGGCTCTCGATTATTCTGTATTGTTCATTCAAGATATTTTTGGGTTGACAATGAAAATACTTTAGTAGAACTGATGACAATGGCACACTAAAATCACTTCTGTGGTTTCATATCTCCTCTTTTCCATAAATATTCATTACTGGACAGTTGTACTGGTCATATCCCTCATAGAATTAGGAATTCCTATAAATCCATAGGGTTTGTTTTCTGGAACATCAATGTGTAATTCAATGATGTTTCTGGACTAATTTTGCTGATGTCGTTTGTAGTTTTGTGTAACTGGCTTTTGTATCTGTGTAACATGTCCATTTTGTCCTTTGAGTTGGCCAGTTAGCTAGTGACTCTGTCTTTTTCAGAAAAAAGACAATGGTTCCTCCTCTGTTGATGCCTGTCAGTTCCTGTCTGGGTGTCCTGTGATTGTGAATAAAACAGAGGAAACATTCACTTCACATTGCCCCCGCCAAGGAGAGTGCCCTGTAAAGGCACAGCACTGCTGACAGCACTCTGGAAGTTGACACTACAGATCTACAGAATTCTGTCTGACAGTCAAGAGCCCAGTATCCTTGCTGTGGGCAAGGTGCTGTGCTAGTTATGGTAGATGTTTCAAAGAGAAGTAAAGGCAGCGACTGCTCTCAAGGAGTTTATAATCTGGGAGAGCAGCCTTGATACTTAGCAAAGTGAAAGATCTAAGTAGAAGCACATAGTTTCCATTAACAAGAAAAGAATCGCTGTGTGGAAGCCCCCTGAGCAGAGAAATGCTCTTTTCAGTGTGGATGGGACAGAGGACGGTTCTGCAGGAGGGATGATTGTTGGTCTTGTTTCTGAAGAAACGTCATTTGAATATGGGAAAAATGCTAAGGTGACCCCCAGAACAGGGGTTTATGGTGGGAAAGTTCCAGGGGGAGCTGAGGACCCCTGTGCCTGCATTTAGCCACGCTGAGTATGGTGACTTTGGAAGGGAGCAAAGCTAATGGGGAAATGGTACTCAGAGAGCCTTAGGTATAGAGCAAAGAAAAGAACCTGCTAGTCTCGTGACTGTGGTGCTTTTGTGCTGCCTAGGTGATGCAATTACAGCTGTGCTCACATCTGAGAGAACATTTCAGAGGTGGGAGACAGAAGGGCTGGGGCCCAATTAAGAGAACTACTGAAATATGGTTTGGCGTGGCCAGGAGCCATAGAGGGAAGCAGAGATGGACAGGAATCATAGGTTGTGTGCTGACATTTCACTAGAGTAATGTTTCTACCTGTCTCCCTTGCTGCCATTGCCTCAAAAAATTGACGTGCATTCACATCAGCATGTGCATAACACACATACACACACACACACACACACACACACACACACACACACACACACACACACGAATAGGCTTGAGTTTTTTTCCCTCAAGCTGTGGGCCTCAGCACTTAGCACAATACCAGGTGTTTGTTTGATCCTAGGCAATTATCTCGCGAATGGAAATAAGAACAACTGGTGTGGGACATCAGGGGAGTGAAGAATTGCAAAATCTTGATCCTGGTAAGTGATAGGCTTTAGCAGACAAGCTGCAACTCTTCTCCTCAGATCATTCTTAGTTGGTACTGGAGGACTGAAGACGACTTTGATCGTAGAAATGTCTGGAGGAGGAAGGCATCTTGCTAGAGCTGATGGTACCACTGGCAAACACAATGACTGCTATCTCCCTGTTCTGAGGTCTGAAAGGGCCTCTCATGCGAACCACCCAGTATGTTTCCAAGGACTTTCTTTAGTTATTTAAAACACGTGGCAGGCATAAAAATAGTTCCTAAAAATGTCTACATCCCAATCTCCATAGCCAACATCTGTGTTAAGTCACATGGTAAAGGACCAGGGAGATGGCTAGTGAGTGAACCGCGTGCAATGCCAGCGTGAGGGCTCCAGGTAGGATTCTCAGAGCCCGTGATAAGGAAGAGCATATCCATCATTCCAGTGTTCCTTCAGGGAGATGGAAACAAAGACAGCGACGCCCCAGAAGCTCTCAGGCTAGCTGGTCTGGTAAGTGCCCTGTCAAAAAGACTCTCTGATGGGGAAACTCTGTCAACCAATCATATCTAGTTAAGGCATGGCTACCTGGAGCCCAGGGAGAAAAATTGGGAGGACTCAGGTGCGCGCTTTCTCTGCGCAGCTCCCGCTGGACAGATAGGAAGTCGGACCTTCCATTCTTGTAGCGTGAGTTTCCCCTTATAATCATTCAGTTATTCTTGAACTGGCCTGGTTATTTATCGTACCGACCTAATCAGCAACACCTGGCGCCTGATTCGTGAGGCCACTATAGTCTCTGGTAGCTCTGGCCAGCCGTGGCCACGCTGCGTTCATTTGGGCATAGTCTGTCCCAGATTGGCACCCAGCTCCTAGCCCCATAGCCAATCCCACCGGCGCCCGAGAAGCCGACCGGCACCCAGCGGCTCGCCTGCTCCCCGCACACTCCCCCTCGGCTTCCATCAACTCCTCAACCCGAGCTCAGATCTCGCCGCTGTTCCAAATAAGGTGGGAGGTAAGGGACAATATCTGAGGTTACTGTCTGATCTCTGCACATACACTTGCACTCACACACATGAACACACACAAACATGAAAAGACACACACACCACGGGGAGAAAATTCTATACCACCAGATGACTCCAGAACAACTACATAGGCTTTAAAATGAAATAGAGTCAAAGTTAGGATCAGGGTGGAAGGTATAGGGTCCCTGTCAGCCCATGCTGGCTTTGCAATTACAGGAGAGGCCAGGATATAAGAAATTGGGAGTGTCCTATATAAACTGGGAGAGACAAAGAAACTCCTCCTTGATTCTGTCCCAAATGAAAAGACACCAGAATAATGTGCCCTGATCTCCAGAATTTTAAGATGATAATATATTTGTGTCATTGTAAGCAGCTAATTTGTATTCATTTGTTACAGTACAGCAGAAAAGTAATCCAGGAAGATAACCAGAGTACTTAGTTTTGAGTGTATTGCTACATTTTAGGACACATAAACTCCAAGCTATACAAAATGTGGTTGTGTGATGTCCCAAGGTTCCGCTATAGAAATGTGCTTTGCTATGAGATCCTCAGTGTTGAACTGAGCATATCTGGTGGTTTGGAAGGACTGAAGGTTGAGTATGTGCACTTTGGTTAGATCCTACTGTGTGTAACAAGGAGACCAACGATTTTAATTAAACTCACTGTGTGCGCCCTTGAATAGTACTAGAAGTGTTGTGGTGATCAGGTAAAGGTTGAGAGAAACAAGGTATGGAAATCCAATGTACACTGAAGGCTTTGTCCGAGCCACCCACTGGGTGTTCACTAAGATTAGCCAACCAAGTTTAAACTGCCATTTCCAAAGTTCACTTTCAAAAGCATATCTCTTAGAAAAATGCACTTACATAGTTTTTTCTACTTTTTTTTTTTGGTGGTATTTCAAGACTGGTTTCTCTGTAGCTTTGGTACCTGTCCTGGAACTAGTTCTTGTAGACTGTTGTGGCCTCAAACTCACAGAAACCCACCTGCCTCTGCCTCCCGAGTGCTGGGATTAAAGGTGTGCACCACCACCACCCGGCTTTACTTTTATTATTGTTATTTGTATTACACAAGTCATGTGAAATGATTAATAATTCAATAAGGAGAGTGATGATAACATTAAATCCTCCATCTTCATGTAAAAACATATATTGTCAGAAACTGGAAATCTCTGCATTTTTCTGTTGTGTGAGTCTGCCTTACTATTTTAGCTTGATGCTTCATCAAGAAATACAACAAGGGGTAGGAAAGCTCTGAAATAGATTCACTGTTAGATTCACATGACACACAGGTAATGTTCATCCCTCATTGTAACAAATTATTTCAAACCCAAGTAAGGTGCATGCTACTTAAAAACACTAATTTCTAAGTAGCCTAGTCTATAAATTACTTTCTGAATAGGGGCCTTTGACATGTGAGGAAAGCCTTCACAAGAGACAGGATGGCGGTGACTGTTTGATATTCAACTACACAGGGTGGTAAGAGAACACAAAATCAGACTAAAAATAAAATATAAAGTAGGGTGGCCAATTTTATGGAGAGAGGTTTTGCAGATGAAGGGAACTCAATTTGCAAGCCCTTTGTAAAATAAAGCCTATTTGTTATTTTGACATTATTTTGAATTCTTATACTGCAAATAATTGGAAGGAACAGCTCTAAATATGCTTATTGATAACCTATTAGAAATGCAGTTGTAGATGATCTAAATTAGATGGTGAGTGCTGCACAACCCTGGGAAAGGAATAGCTTCTATTTGCATATTCTTTAGTTGTTGAAAGCATGAGGAGAGCAAATGTGGTGGAGCTCAGAGCTCCAGCTCTACCCACTCACCAATGCCTTCGAGGGATTTATTTAACCGTGTGCTTGCATGGCCTCATCTCTAAAGTGGGTATACAAGTTTGTAGGCGTCTTATGAGGTTTATATTGGATAACTCATGACAACTGCCTAGAAGTTAATAATACTATGTTCAAGATAACTCACTTTTATTTGGAAAAGTCTTGTGAATATAGATGGACTTCCAGGCATCCTTATGTCTTCCTTCTCAAGGAAGGGGACAGGCATACATTGATGAAAATTCTTTGTGTTGCTGTTAATTAAAAATACTCTCAGAATTTTGAAATGGAAATGATCTTAGAGATGTTCAAATTTCTAATCTTCCAGTCTAGCCAATAAGTAGAGACATTTTCTTTATCAGGATTCATGAATCGAGACAACTTTATAGAAGAGAAAAGCCTAATTCCTGTTCTTCCAGGAGTTAGCAGGCTTTGTGAGTGTGGAACATACAGAGGAGAGAGGAGAAAGAGACTGTTCTTTTAAATGAGGGCAACATGAACAGAAGCAATCAGCTGGGGATATTTGGAAAGGGTATCTTGTTTTTACTTATAGGAATAGGGCAAAATTCTGTCCATGGTGAGGTCAAGCATTCATTCTTATTTCTGTATTTCAAAGGGATCTTTGGAAACTCTTTTTTCTTTTGCTTCCACTTTCTTGCCTATAAATCTGACATCTGATTACCTCCCTGGATAACCAGAAGCGCAAAACAGATCCAGCTGTGACAGACATACCAGAAAAAAGTTGCAGCTGTCACCTCTGTTGTCCAGGGACTCTAAGACATCAGGAAAGCTTTAGTGTGGAGATTGGTCCAATTCTCACAAGCTGGTGAGGTCAGAGTTCTGCATGACTATCCTGTGTTAGAACCAAGAGTTTGGCAAATGGCTTTTTAGCATAATCAGAGTCCATTGTCATTGGGGACAAGGGATAGGCAAATGTGGGAATCAAGGGAAATACAAGGGAAACAAAGGGCAAGAAGAGAAAAGTTGGAGATTATTGAAGGCCCAATGTCTGCATTGGCAGTTGTGCCTTTCATAGCGTTCAGCTGCAGGAGGGCATAGAATAAAAAGGAAATTGAAAGAAATCCAAACTTGTGAAATTGGAAGACATCACTGTTACCATGTCGTCAACGATAATGTTCCCTCCACAGAACAGGAGAGCTGTCCAACAACAGGTTACCTACCTGCCTTGCAAGGAACTTTCCTGAGGGAAACAGTTCTCAGCAAACCAAATTCTTCCCAACAAGAAGTGTGATTAGAGGTATGGGTCAATTGAGAAAGTCAACTTCCCTGAGACATCTGTTGGGAGGAAATGGGATAGAGCTTTTAGAAGAGATCCGTCACTGCAGCCAGCATGTCTAGGATTAAACATTCTCACCCTTCTTTCCAGAAATACAAAAGTGGGTATTGACAAAGTCAAACCTTCTTTCAGGGGATAGTGATATTTTGGGAAAAGGAAAGACTTTTATGGGATATTGAACTATATATACCCACCTGGGAGATGAAGTTCAGCTACATTCTAGGAATTTTCACACCAGGAGCAGAAGACATTTGTGTGTGATGGATTGCTAGCAGGGTTGCTGATGCAAAGTGCTAAACTCCCACACTCATTCCTGTGGAGCAAACGCCACAGACTCTACTGAGCATCTGAAAATATCCAGTTGTGTACCTTTATCATTTTTCTTCATCTCTTATCATGCCCGCTGTGATTTTCCCACACCGGACAGAGGCACTTAGAGATGACCTAATTTGATCAGAGTTCAGTGACAACAGATGGGTTTTAAGAAATATTTCCAGTAAACATACTGTCAGTGGATGCTTTTTTAAGTATGGAAAACAGGACAGTGGAATGGACTCTCTACTCAAAGAACGTGGTGTCTCTGGAGAAGAGACTCCCTCTGGTCACCAGGAAACCAGAACCTGGGGAGTTAGTCAGTGCCCTTTACCCTTACCGATGCAAGGGCGCCATCTACAGGCAGAGTTTATGATAGTGCAAGAGGATCCTCAAGAAACAGGAGAGAAGCCCTTGGAGATCGGAAGGAGAGGAGGGAGTGAAAGCATTGGTCGGAATGTATAAATAAAATCAATTAATCAAACAAAAAGAATTCCCAAAACCTCAAACAATAAACTTTTTAAAAATTGAAAAGTAAATCAAAAAGCATCATGAAAATGGCCAGACTGTCAACCACATAAGAGAACACCTGTTCCACAATGAGGGCAGGATAAATACATAGAAGAAAACAGGAACGCAAGGGCCTTATGCATAATGTGACTGAGACCCAAATCACAGAGAAAGAACAGCCAAGGAAGAACATGTATAACACATATGCAGTGCAAACAGATGGAGCCCAACAAGAGGGGTCTGTTTTCTACATAGTTGGCTGTTCACTGTGTGTACACCTGCTATCTACAGTTGGCTGTTCACTGCATACACACCTGTCTTCTACACAGTTGGCTGTTACTGTGTGTACACCTGTCTTCTTTATAGTTGACTGTGCACTGTGAGTACACCTGTCTTCTACACAGTTGGCTGTTCACTGTGTGCACACCTGTCTTCTACACAGTTGACTATTCACTGTGTGTACAACTGTGTTCACCTCAGTTGGCTGTTGGCTGTGTGTATACCTCTTGTCTACACAGTTGTCTGTTCACTGTGTGTACACCTGTCTTCTACACTGTTGTCTGTTCACTGTGTGTACAACTTTTTTCTACACAGTTGGCTGTTCACTGTGTGTACATCTGCCTTCTACACAGTTATGTGTTATTGTGTATAAACATGCTTTCTACACAATAGGCTGTTAACTGTGTATATACCTGTCTTCTATACAGTTGGCTGTTAACTGTGTGCATACCTGTCTTCTACACAGTTGGATTTTAACTGTGTGTATACCTGTATGCTTCATTATATTCAAACACTGTGCCTATGCCTGTCTTCTATACAGTTGACTGTTAACTGTGTGCATACCTGTCTTCTACACAGTTGGATTTTAACTGTGTGTATACCTGTATGCTTGATTATATTCAGCAGAGGCTCTGGAAAACATCTGAGTAACTGAAAATAGCTCACATAGGGAGGTAACCAAGCAAGCTTCTAGCAAGAAAGGCCAGGAAAAGTAAAGAGGCATTGTATTATGCACAAATGGGCACTCACGTATTCATATGTGGTCTCACAACACCTGTTCATAGGGTTTGGTTCAGCATTAGAGTTGGGTTAGTGGGATTTAGGGTTAGAATTAGGAGCTCGATTATCCTAAAAATGTGTAGATGGCATCTAGGCTGGCATTTATGTGATCATGAGTAAAGGGAGATAACGATCAAAATTATAACTATCCTGAACTAGGGACTCTAGGGGCAAGTGATAGAATTGAAATTGGGATGATAATTGATGGGAGCCAATGTGAGAGTCTAGGGTGCTGTGTATCTTTCTCCATCTTTCTTTTCTTATAGATCCACTTCACACACAATGGTAATACTAGTAATCAATGCTTATGGTGGGCTCACAGTGCTCTCAGATCTGATCAAAAGGATATCATGCACTTGTTCCCAAAGCCATAGAGATGGTTCTCTTACTGTCCTCTATACAAACAAGAATTCCACAGCCTGAGAGGAAATGAAACGTGCTAATGGTAAGGTCACACAGGTGATAGGAGGAAACAGCAAGTGGACCCTAGTTGCTGACATGAGAATCTGTGATCTTGCCACCTCCCCCCTCTGGAGCTCAGTGCAAACCTATCTATGTGTAGATAATATATTACCAGCACAATTAATGAGCCCTCATACTTGACAGGTATATGTATAAATATTGACAGCAAAGTGAACAAAATTCAGTCCTGTCTTACTCTTCAGGGCTGCATTTCTAAATCAGTTACCTGTCGCTGTATACAAAGTGTCCCCAAACCTTGAGACTTAAAACAAAAAATACTTCATTGTCTTCCAGTTTTTGTGAATCGAGGATTAAGAAATGGCTTAGCAGGTGGTCCCAGGTTAAGCTTCTGAGGTGTAGTGAACTCTTGGCAGGGCTGCAGTCATTGCAACACTCAGCTGGGGAGTATGTTTCCAAGCTCTTTCCACTGTTGCTGGCAACCCTTGCAGCTCACCACATGGCCTCTCCACAGGCTGCCCAATGTGGCAGCTGGTTTCCGTTTTGCAAGACCATCTCACCGCATGACAGCTGGCTTCCCTAGAGCTAGTGATTCAAGGGAGATTGAGAAAGTGTGCAGGATGGAAGTGGCAGTCTTTTTATAACCTGACCTCCTTGTCTGTTGCCATGTTATAGAGAGGCAACCTACTGAATTAAGCTCACACTTGGGAGAGGGACTGTTCTACAGGATGTATACCGGAGATGACATGGCCATTCACTCGCTCCTGTTTCTCCAAATTCACATGGTTCTTTTTCACTTCTTCCCACAGTGATGGTGGCTTTTTAAGTTCCTTTAGCAGTGTTCTTTTTCTGCTGCTACTTCACTCTGCACTTCTGTCTTTCTTGCTTCACATGTTCTCTGATCAGCCTCTTAACATGTCCACAGCTTTGAACATATTCTATGCCTCATTTCTTTTTTAAAAAAATCTTTAGCTCTGAACAAGTTATGTGCCTGCACCTTATCCATTGCTTTTCAGACTCCTTAGCCTGTTCCATAACCAATCTGGCAAAGTAAGAATCCAACCACCACCCCCATCACCAACAACAAATTGTTAGCACAGGATTTGTCTCCTTGTATCTACTGTATCAAAAGACAACATAACTGCTTGTCAAGATGAGCATCTGAATCCTAGCAGAACCCTTCAAATGCTCTTTCCAGGCACTTTATACTTATCATCTACTCTAACTCCTACTTACTTCTAGAAGTGACCCTCTTACCTAGCTTGATAGCTTGATATTCCTCTAATGTCTTCACTATCTATTTTTTGAATCATTAAAGTATCCTTGAGCCATGCAATCTGAAACAACTTCTCCTCCACAAAGCAAACATGTTCAGGTCCCTCCTCTACATAAACTGTATACTGGCTTCTCAGCACTTATAGCATCAAGTCTGTAAGAGAAATTAATGACCTGGGAGAAAAACAGGGCAGGTATTCCACTGGACTCGGTCCTCACATCACTATCTATTAGCTGATAAAGACCGAATGTCTTGAAAAAAGTATTTAAGAATCACTTTCTTCGTCCATAAAGTGGCATGTCGCCATTGTAAAGTTGCTGGCAAGAAATGAGACAGCATAAAGAAGTGGACGGAATGAATGTCTACAGATAGAAGCTAGGTATTTCATACAATTGTCTACAGATAGAAGCTACGGTATTTCATACAATTGTCTACAGATAGAAGCTACGGTATTTCATACAATTGTCTACAGATAGAAGCTATGGTATTTCATAAGTTGGCTGCATAACAGACATTACTGTGTTAAGGAATCAGCACCAATCCTTCAGAGATTCATAGATGTTCTTTTCTCTCTCAACTGACAGCATGCTTATTTAGTTTTCTGGGACTTTTTTTTTATGCTTAGAACTCTCTTCTTTTTGCTTGATAATGTTGGCTTCCTTTTTGAGTTGACATTTCTCCTCTGTTTGGAATTTTTTGTGATTCCTGATAAACATAGGGATTGTAGCTCTCACCATAGTGGCCCAGAATCTCCTGGGAGCCATTGTTTCTTTACATATCTGGCTCCATAGTGATCTGTGAAAACCATCAGAACAGAAAACAAGTATCTTCATAAACTGCGTATCTCAGTGTAAAGTTATATTCTCAACATCTGTGGCATGTCTATTCCCTACAGAACCTGTTAGTGAAGTATGAACAGTGTGTATGATGGTTACAGACACAGCTTGCTTAGACATATGTCACTACTCGACTAAGCTTCGATGCAAACTATTGACTAAACAGAGACAATAAGTGTCATTGATAGTATATCTTTAGTCATGAGCCACACAGTGATGGTTGGCCAATAGTAGACCAGGTGTATGACAGACTATAACGAAGCTGGAAAGTGACCTCATGGCTGCTGGTGTTGTCACACATGTTTCTGTAATGAGACTTTGGAAAGCAAACATACTACACTGACAGTTGTGTAAAACACATATTATTATAAACAGTTTGCAATACTTCATGATATTAATAACAACGATGGTACTGTGCTGTTTATTATTTAACTCACTACATTTTGAATTATTTTACCATCTACTGCTGATTTAGAAAGCTTACTTCATGACAGTGTATCTCGTCCCACCAGCGGTAGCCTCAGGCAGCTCATATTTACTTCTCCTGATTACATCAAGAGTCTGTGTTAAGCGACTGACCTCTGTGTTTGAGGAATAAATCTGTTTTGAAATATGTTGAATTAAAAGTATAGGAAGAAATCCTATTTGAAAAATAGGATTCAGAGGGATGACACACTATTTAAGCAAGAGGGAGAACACCTACGGGACAGAGAATGAGCCTAAAGGCTTTCAAGGAACTTCATTTGTAAAAAAAAAAAAAATAAGTATGTAAAGCATAGATTTTATAAGTCAAACCAAAAATAAAAGAATTTATATATATGGCAACATTAATGTAGGAAAAAAGAGGCCAAGTTGTGACAAATCCAACTGATTTTCTTAATTACAGAGGAAAATAAATAGATAACAGAGAGCTGAAGGAGATAAAGTAAATCCTGAAGTCTTAGCAGGAACTGTTTGGAGAGCCTGAGAGCGATAAGTGGATGGTCAAACAGTGAAACACGATGGTCGGAAACCCTCAGCTCCCAGAGCGAGGAAAGGGAGAGCTCAGCAAGGCCTTGCTCTTTTGGGTACGTTCTTTGAGAGGTCCCTGTTGTTTGCCCTTCTCCCAACCACCCTGCTGTTTTCACTAGCTAGTGTTAACTCAGATGATAAAGCCAAACCCAGATTCTCTCAGCGTGGAAGACAGGAATAATTAAAAATATAGAAGAATGTAAGAGTTTCTCATTATGCAAAACTCTGTGTGTATATGTGGATATATCACTGTTTTATCTTTCAAAGAAACCAGTTGTTTTCCTGTCATCAAAACAGTTCTGCAATGAACCTAATTCTTGGTGTTAGCTTTTAAAATACTATTTATGCACATCTCAAAGTTATCAGGATAGTCAAATTCTTAGAAGTCCCAAACATCTGTAATTTAGAAACATTCACTCTCCAGTTTTGAATCCTGGATAAACCGATATTTGAAGTTCTGTGTGATAGTCTGGATTGTGGCTTAGTGACAGATTGTTTCATGATACGTATTAAACTGTGGATTCATTTTCTCCCATCCCTCTCCATACCCCTATCCTCAAGTCAAAGTTCCCAGAGCCACACAAGACCAGCAAAGAGAATGAGAATGAGGCAAGCAAAAAACCTGTTGTCCTTGATATTTCAAACTCTGATTACAGAATTTGTGGGAAAATTCTAGGTGCTGGTAAGCTTGACAAAAGCAGAAAGTCTGTGTTTCTCAACACTCCACATATTTAGTTTATATAGCATATGACGTTCGCTTAGGAAGAAATCAAAGAGGACTGACAAGTCTTAGTTTCAGTCTTAATTTTCTGTGATAAACACTGTATTAGTCAGAGTTTTCTTGATGACTGGAACTTATAGAATGAGAAAATATCTCACATATATAATAAATACTCTAATATCACACACACACACATTCTAACATAATATACATTAGAATATATTTGAAGTGGCTCACAGGTTATGGTCCAGCTAGTTCAATATTGGCTGTGTACCAATAGAAGGTCCAAGAATCCAGTTGTTCAGTATACATTGGTGGGTGTCTCAGCTGATCTTCAGTATATGCCAGAATCCCAAAGAAGTAGGCTCTAATGCCAGTGAATGAATGGACTTGCTAGCAAGCTCAAGAGCAAGCAAAGGGTGAGCGCTTCCTTCCACTTCCTCCATGTCTTTATTTAGAATGCCAACAGAAAGTATGTCCCAGATTAAAGGTGGATCTTCCACCTCAAAAGATCTGAATTAAAACTGAGTCTTCCCACTTCAAATGAATTAGTTAAAAATAAAAATATCCCTCACAGGTATACCCATCGGATTGGGTTTTAGTTAATTCCAGATGTATTCAGGTTAACTACCAAGAATAGCCATGACCAACATTATGACCAAAACCAGCTTGGGAAGGTAAGAGTTTATTTGTCACAACCTATTAGTCAGAGAAGTCCAGTCAGGAATCCAAAGCAAGATCCTTGAGCCAATAATTGAAACAGAGACCATGGAACACACTGATTATTGACTTGCTTCCCCTGATCTTCTTAGCTGCTGTATAATAATACTTTTGTACACTGAAGATTTGTCAGTGTGAATAATAAAGAATCTGAGGGCCAAAAGCTGAACAGGATAAAATTAGACTGGAAAGCCAAACTGAGAATGATGGGAAGAAGAACAGAGTCAGAGAATGTTGCCAGGCAGATACAGAAGGAGCCATGTGAGCAAAGGTACTGCCACATCGCAGAGCATAAAGAAGGAATGTGGGTTAATTTAAGTTGTAAGAGCTAGTTAGTAATAAGCCTGAGCTATCAATCGAGCATTTATGAGCATTTATAATTAGTATTAAACCTCTGTGCCAATTATTTGGGAACTTGTGGGTGGGACAGTAACTTCCACCTATACTTAGCTTCCTTTCTTATACACTGATTATCACTTGCTCATGATGAGCTGGACCCTCCCACATTCATCATTAATTAATATAATGTTCCAAAGGCTTACTTACAGGACACTCACTCTGATGGAGGCAATTCCTCACCTAAGGTGCTCTTTCTCAGCTATGTCTAGGTTTGTGTCAAGGTGACAAAAAATAACCAACATACGGTACTTATCACCAAACCTACTGACCTGAGTTAGATCCAGGATCCACGCTATGGAAAAAGAGAACCAACTGCTGCAAGATATCTTCTGGCCTCCACATTTGTACTAGAAGGGTCAAACACACACAAATACACACACAATAAATAAATAATAAATATAATAAAAATTTAAAAATAAAATTTTTTAAAGAAAATAAAATACTAACAATATCAAAGATGACATTTTACAAGGCTTAAGAACTTTTAGATTCCACAGATACACTTCTCTTTCCCACTCATTTAAAGTGCTATAAAATATCTGTATTGCGTGAAGAATCTCTGCGTAAAGATGTTCTGCGTAAAGAACATCTATGCTGACACTCAGTGCTAGATAGGAAAAAGTTCTAGACATGGAAGGTTGATGAAGCCCTTGCCATAATGGTATGGATTTTAGATTCCTCCCCCCTTAGGGGGTATGAAAATAACCAGTTTTCTTCTTTTATTTTAAATATGGAAAAGGTATATCATATGACCTATATCATGTATTACAGTATGTTAATAATATATCATTGTTAATAAGGAGCACAAAATAAACCAGTATTTGAAACTCATGGTTATAGCAAAAATCTTTGTATTTGTGAAATAGAAGAAAAATAAAAGACCCTAAAATGTTACAAACTGGAAAGTATTGAGAATGCATCCAAAAGGCATGGACAGGCAGTATGGGCATGGAGTTTAAAGTGAGTGAAGACAATCTTGAATAGGTACAGATGTAGGACTGGGATAAGCCCTGGGACATTCAGAGTTTTCAGCAAAGAGCACAGTGGAAGGGAAGAATGGGAAGAGCTGGCTGTGGAAGATGATTTTTTAATGATTAGTGTCTAAGCACCAGAGAATGTCTTCCAAGCATATTTGCTTTTGTAAGTATAGTTTAGGAGAAATAGCTAGTTCATGTGTTATTTATCCAATCTTCACCTCCCAAGACTCCAACCTAAAAAGACTGAGTAGGGTACAATCCTCCAGCAACAGTTTATTCAAAATGTTACCTTGAGACCAGGGAGGACCTGGACAAATTCAGTGAAACATTGTGCTACAGGCCACAACTAGCAATAGCTTACCACTGGACTCTATATGAATTCCTATGAGGAAGTTAGAATGTGATGTCTTAAAGGGGTAAGCTCTTGATTTTCCTGCTTGACAGAAGCACCGTGTGTGCAGAAGAACAAATGTTTTGGAAGACAGAAAGAGACCAGTGACCGTTGGGACCTGGTTAGGGAAACAATGGCAGACTGGTTACAAAGACTACGTTTATTACACGAAAAAACCAGCCAAATCCTACAGAGAAGGGTCAAACAAGATTTATCCTAAGAAGAAATGAAAAGAAAAGAAAAAGAAGACATCTATGGGCTTAGACTACAAGTGTCCACACCATCCCTACAGAACTTCAGGAAACAGATAAATTAGGGAAAAGATCAATGATGCTTGTCACACGTGGTCTGGGAGGTTTCTGTATGAAACGAATAGGATTCCCCAATGGGGATCCCAATAGCCTGGGGCAAAGGGGGCGAAAGCATCTAGATGGCTCAGCAGGGAAAGGTGCTGTCATGCAAACCCAGCGACCTGAGCTTGGGCTCCAGAATCCACATAGAGGAGAAGGGAAGATGCTACTCTACGAAGGCCTCTGTCTTCCACAGGTGTACGAACCTCATGATAGACTCAGTATATGAATACGTGTGTGTGCGCGCGCATATCAAACAGCCAGTGGTATTGGAGTTAAGCAGGTGAGGTGTTCTGAGAAAGAAGAGGCATGCAGCATGAGCAGAAGAAAGCTTTTCTGAAAGAGAAAGTGGGCATGAGACTGGCTACAAGAAGGGCTCTTTAGTCCATGCAAGTTGACAAGGTGATTATGAAGGATTTATTAAACTAGTCCTAAAAAGGACTAGTGAGATGGAAAAGCAAAGAGAAAAATAGAGAAAAGTGGAGGCTACTTTCACATCAGTGGGGTGTGCATCTATGGAGCTATAAACATTGGCTTGTCATGCTTGCCGAAATATAGTTTTGAAAAATAAAGACAAGCAACTTGTGTGTGAATTATTCTTATACTATATTCAACAATAGACAACTAGTCACCTAAATACAAAACAACCTCTATAAATAAACAACCTCTTTAAAGAACCCTTGAAGATTTAAGTTAACAGGATTCCAGTCATCCTATGGGATCACCCATCCCATTATTAACCAGGCCGGACCACTCTTAGCTTCCAAGATCAGTGCTTTTCGGGGGGTGTGTCTGCTGACCTGTGTGGAGCTCTCCTGATGAAACTTTCTATGATTATATAGGCAGCACAGTATTTTTACTTCAGGTTTCTGTTTCTTTTTTCATTAATTAAATTTTCTTTGACAATTTAATGCATGTATATAATCCATTTTAGGAACCCTCATCTCCCATCCCCTCTAACTCCATTCTACCCCCTCTAACTGCCCCTTACTTACAAATCCCATTCCCGGTTTCCCGCAATCCATTTGGATTCTGTCGGTTTATCAGTGTGTACATAAATGAAGAAAATACCTCCCACTCTCCTAGACTCTGTCAGTAGCCAAAAGCTCAGCAAGGAGGGATAGAGCTCCATATCCATGTGACTGTTGATAGGGCAGAGCCTGTACAGTTCAACACAATTTTAATTAGGTCCTCTGATAGTTCAGTGCTCCAAGATGACTGGAGATGCAGCATGCCACTCCAGCATCCAGGAAAGCTGTCACAGTTAGACATACATGGAAACAAATGAGCGTCACTTCTAAAGCAGCATGCCACACAGTGGCAGACCTGCCCACCATTGCATTTAAGCAGTAGCTACACTATGGGTGACTTTTATTTTTCCCATCAGAATGTGCTAGATCTTAAGATATCATTAAGAAAATATTTTGTTTTCACTTAAAAATTTGATCTAAGAGTTGGAATCTTCCCAATCTAGAAAACAACCAAATATCCCTCACAGGCTTTACTCCAGTGATATTTAATACTTGAGAAAACTTTGATCACAGAGAGAACAGTAATGACAGCTAAGAGACAAAACAGAACAACAAAAGCAGGAAAAAAAAACAAAACAAACAAAGACCTGGAGTTTGTAGAGGAAGAGTTGAAACTGCAAACATCACAGGAGCTCCTGTCCCTGGGCATGACAGGGGCCTGGGTAATGTGCCCATGTGTGGTCTGGCACATCTGCTATGCGGGGAAACAAGACAATCTGCTAGAGTTGGGTGGGGGAGCAGACAAATGCACCTGCTAGCTGTTGTCATCGAGCCTTCTTTTCCTGAGCCCTTGGAGTTCAAGTTCAGCAGGACACGGAGCAAAGCAAGCTGGAAGAGTCATGGGGTGCGGAGCCTGTGGCTGTCACGGATGTGCACTGTCTCTGGGTTTCCAGACTGCTCGGTGAAGGGGCACCTCCTAACACGCCAGGTGGTGGGCTGTAGTCAGCCTGTAGTAGGAAAGGCATGCTTGGCAAGCCTGGGCATGCTGTGTGGTCACCCTGAAGAATGGAGTCAAGTGACAGAACCTTTTGTTATTGATGTGAATGACAGCACTGGAACTCAGGAGCTCTGAGAACAGTAAGGTCCCATCTTCACCAGGATCTGCCATGCGGCTCCTCTGTCGCTGGAGGAGTTCTCTCTCAATTGGGCTTCATCATTCAGTTTGCGTTGCTGCAAAAAATAATGTCCTGTTCGTTTTGTTTGCTATTGAATTGTGTGTATGGTGGTGGTGGGTGCTGAAGTAAAACAATCTTTTTTAGAACCTGAGATTCGATGATAAAATACAAGTATGTTCAATGACTGCAGAACTCCACATAAAAATGAAAATTTCTTTTTTTAAAATTTATTAGATTTTTTTAAAAAAAATACCAATCCAAATTTCTACTCCCTCCCCTCCTCGAAGTCCCTCCACATACCCTCCCACCCCCACCCTCATCTTATTCTAAGAGAGGGTAAGGCACTTTGCTTTATGGAAGGTCTAAGGCCCTCCCTACTACATCTAGGCTGAGCAAGGTATATATCCAAAGAGAATAGGATCCCAAAAAGCCAGTACAGATAAATCCCAGTGCCACTGCCAGTGGCCCCTCACTCTGTCAACCACATTCAGAGGGACTAGTTTGGTCTTATGCTTTTGTCCTTCCCAGTCCAGCCAGAGTTAGTGAGCTCCCATTAGCTCTGGTAAACTGTTTCAGTGGATGAATCCTTCATGGTCTTAACCTCTTTGCTCATACTCTCATTCCTTCCACTCTTCAATTGGACCTTGGGAGCTCAGTCCAGTGCTCCCATGTGGGTCTCTGTCTGTTTCCATTTGTTGTTGGATGAAGGTTCTATGGTGATATTTAAGATAATGATCGGTCTGACTACAGGGCAAGGCCAGTTTGAGCACCCTTTCCTCTATTGCTTAGGGTTTTAGCTGGGGTCATCCTTGTGGATTCCTGGGAATTTCTCTAGGGTCAGGTTTCTTGCTAACCCCCTAATGGCTCCCTCAATCAAGATATCTCTTTCCTTGCTCTCATATCTGTCCTTCCTCCATCTCGACTATCCCATTCTCTCAAGATATCCTCAACCCTCTTCTTCTCCCTTCCTCTTCCCTTTCTACCCTTCCTTCTCCCCCTGCCCCCATGCTCCCTATTTTGCCAGGCGATCTTGTCTGTTTCCAATTTCGAGGTGGATCTATATATGTTTTTCTTTGGGTTCACCTTGTTACTTAGCTTCTCTAGGATCATGAACTACAGGC
Source organism: Ondatra zibethicus (assembly GCA_004026605.1). Lineage (NCBI taxonomy): Eukaryota > Metazoa > Chordata > Mammalia > Rodentia > Cricetidae > Ondatra > Ondatra zibethicus. The sequence goes on along the minus strand of PVIU01003551.1, from coordinate 81,945 downwards.
TCAATGTCCTTTGTTTATAGCTAGTATCCACTTATGAGTGAGTACATATCATATTCATCTTTTGGGGTCTGGGTTACCTCACTCAGGATAGTGTTTTCTAATTCCATTCATTTGCATGCAAAACTCAAGATGTCATTGTTTTTACTGCTGAGTAGTACTCTAATGTGAAAATGTGCCACATTTTCTTTATCCACTCTTTGGTTGAGGGGCATTTAGGTTGTTTCCAGGTTCTGGCTATTACAAACATAATTGCTGTTATGAACATAGTTAAACAAATGCTTTTGTAGTATGATTGAGCATCTTTTGGGTATATGCCCAAGAGTGGTATTGCTGGATCCTGAGGTAGGTTGATTCCCAATATAATTTCTCCTCCCAAAGTAATCTTCCCAAATGCTTCTGTGCATCTTTTCGGGATTCAGGGTTTGGGGCATCCTAACAAAAGAGGAACAGTCTTTAAAAATATAGGATGACTAGGACAGGGATAGGAGAAATTATAGGTCATAACCATATGACTAAAATATCAGTTAATATTTTCTTTATCATATGCTGCTGAGGCATTTTCACTTGGCACACTGGTCTTGCTGGTGAAGCAGTCATCTTAAAAATCCTCATTGCTGCTTGACAGCAGTTGCAAGACACTGTTTGCATTTTCTCTCAAAGGGCATTCATTAAATGCATCATACACAGCTCTCTGCACTGTTTCCACAGAGTCAATACACATCCCTATCAGGCAGCAAAGAATGAAGCATGAGAAAGAAAAGAAAAGGGTGGAGTATGGGTTCAGCCTGTCAGGGGCCTGGAGCACACCTGCATCCCTGCTGGATCCCTGCTGCCCACACTGTCAGGAGCCTGGAGCACACCTGCATCCCTGCTGGATCCCTGCTGCCCACACTGTCAGGAGCCTGGAGCACACCTGCATCCCTGCTGGATCCCTGCTGCCCACATTGATTCCAAGAGAGCAGGAAGAACCCACATCCAAACACCCAGAATACTCATCTACCCTCATCGCAGTTCACTCAGGATGAGGGTTCTCTACCTGGCCACAAAGTATTAAAGAGCAAAGAAGCACAAGTTTGGGAAGAGTCAGTAGACAAACTTGGATATTCTTATCACATTTGAATCCCCAGAGTAACAGGAAATACTTTACTGTAATGGAGTAAGTTGCTTCCTCTTTCCCAGCAAGTATTACAAGCCACTCAAGGCAGAATTGTTATGAAGTACATTCTCCATATTTTTGGCACCCATCTGTGACATGCTGATAATCATCGGGGTTGAAATTTGGTGAGAGAAATTGTCTTAACTGATCACAGATCTCTAATGCTGTTCCAGTCATATGCATTAACTCAGGGCATGGTTTGGTCATTTCACAGACAGGTGTAGAATTCATGTACTGTGTTGGACACTGTGTGAGGTGTGATTCATAATGGATGAAAATCAAAAAGAAGAGGGATGGAGAGATGACTCAGAGGTTCAGTCTTTCAGAAGGCCTGAGTTTGGTGTCCATCACCCATATTGGGTGACTAAAACAACCTGTAACTCCAACCACAGGGGATTTGACTCCCTCTTCTGGACTCTAGTGCACCCACACTCATGTGAACTTACACATAAATATACACATGTATTAATAATTAAAAGTAAAATAAAATGTAAAAACACAATGACAGCAAAACCAATGAGAAAGAGTCACAGAAGAATCATAGTGTGCAAGCATTTTAGGAGTAGCCTACTGAACTGGGTCCTGATGAGAGTTCCTGATGTGTGTGCATTATATATGCATCTGTATGAATATATGAAAATATCAAATATGAGTTTAATCATTGGAGCTCACATCCAGGTGGGAAGAGAAAATCAACTCTACAGATTCATCCTCTGCCCTTCACCTGTGCACACATATCATCCACCCCCCTTCTCAAACACACACATGCATGCTAATAAATGAAAAAACTAAAAGTCTTAATGTTAGGAAAATATCACTTGTAATGATTTTATTTTATATATTTGTTAATGTTTTCTCAGTTTTGAGACAGGGTAACATAATGTAGCCCAGGCTGGCCCAGAACTCACAGTCCTCCTGCTTTCGACCCTGAGTGCTGGAATTACAAGGACAGGCTCTATGCTGAGTTTTATGATTAGCTCTACATAGACCAGTCTATCTTTAGGAAAAAAACTGAAAATGTCCTGTAAATATTGGAGCTTTGTAATGGTGTTGATTTGCTGTGACAGAGTGGGTTAAATAAGTTAGCATGTGTTTCAACACCTGACAAACGAGTGGTAAAAGTTCGGTGGTGCACTTGGGCTGAAGGAGTCTCACCTGCTCTCTCCCTCTCTACCTCCCTAGCCCTCTCATCCTGCTCTCTCTCCTCCCCTTTCTCTTCATCCTTTCTTCCTTTCTCCTCTCCTTCCTCTCCTTTGCTTCTTTGGCATCTGTGTCTCTGAAGGTATTCTGAATAAGTGTACAAGATGTAAACCTGTTTCAGGGATACTTTATGTTTTTGGAGGGCTACTTCCTACATTTTAACATGTCTTTTGTGTTTTAGAAAATTGTACAAATGAACAAACCTGGGATATGCTATAGAGAAATCCAGGACAACTCTAGACAATTCCTCTAAAATAGACTTCCTCCCTGGAACTAGTTTATTTTTCCTGCATGGTTCCTGCCCTCCAGGATCTTGCTGAATCTCTCTGGATCCTACAAGTGCCTTCCAAGTTGTCATGCAGCTCCTGCTACTGAGAATTTACCAGAAAACCTGCTGGTTAGCAGACTACCTCTTCTAAAAAGAGGAAACAATGGAGTAGGGGCTCACATAGGGGAATGTGGCCTTCGGTTGCTTTGTCTTTTCAGCTGACTTCCATGGTTTCTTTTGTGTTCACGGCCTCCATTATGGCAAAGGCAGCCAGGCTGAGGTGACCAGCACGCCAGTTTGGAATTGTCCAACACCGGTTCAATCTCTGCATTTCCCTAAGTGCATCCAATTTTTTTTTTGTGTCTGTGAAGGAAGGTCCCATTTGATACGGATTCTGGAGCTCTATTTTTCCTTTATCTTGGCCATATTTTGTTGGCAAACTTATTATCGTACTTCTTTCCTCCAGTTTTTGTGGGAAGTTGGAAATGAGGTGGTAGAGAGAAGGGCAAGAAGATGAAGGACACAATTATTTTATAAAAGTCACCAGAGGCAGGGAAGATGGATTAGTAGCTCAAGCCCTGTCTGCATGATCATGAGGACCTAATTACGATCCCCAGAAGACACCTTAAAAGGCAGGTGTATACTGCTGTCATTTCAATGCTGTAGGCAAAGGCAGAAGGATCCCAGGCCTTTGTGGGCAGTCAGCTTAGCAGGAAGGGATGTTGAACTGCAGGTCTGTAAATGAGGAAACAAAGGAGAGGTTTGGCGTCCACTCCTTTTCTGCAGGTGCACCTTTTCACATGAACATCATAAACACACACACACACACACACATACACACTCATGGGAAATCTAGTAGGGACAATGGGGTTTGTAAAGCTGTTTGGGACAACTGATACATTCTGAGATTCAGTTGGCAGTTTTAAAGTTTATTATTTGATTTGAGCTATGAGATCAAGACTTTCATCTTGATGATACATAAATATGAAACGCTCACAGTCACATAAACAGAAAGCTCCTTTGCAACTAAATTATGGATTTTTCATTCGGAAAAATTTCTGAGTTTACTATAAATAAGTCAAGATTGGTTTTGAATAAATGAAAACTTCTGGTGCTATTTTTAAGATCCTTAATGTAGTTGCAGGATTTCCTGACTGTAAAACTTTATGTCTAAGACATAGTCCTCACCAAAAGTAATTTTGTATTTTCAAGCAAAGCATCTTAGTCATGGCAGCATTACAGAAGTCCCTTGAAATATTTTCTTTGCATATTTCACATCCACACAAAAGTTTGTAGTGTAAAATTGAAACAATGCAACAATAGTAGAAGCAGAACCCTCTGAATCCTTAAAATTTAATAAATCTATCCAGTAAAATATTAAGAATAGTTGACTTTAAAAACATTAAATATATAATAACTACTGTCTTAAATATATTTTAAACAGATCCATTGAGATATCATTCACATTACTAAAAATATACAGTCTGAGGGTCTAATAGGTGGCTCACTGGGGTTAAGTGTTCGCAGCACAAGTGTGACACCTGGGGACAGAACCCCGTCCTGTAGAAAGCTGGAAGGAGTGGGCTGATTGTGATTCTGGAGCTCTTACTGGTAGAAGGGAAGCAGAGGCAGGGGAACCCCTGGAAACTCCTGGCTTAGCCGGTCTGACATACACATTGGTACACACGCATCGGGTACCTGGACCGTATGTCAGAAAAGCTGGAAGCTGAGGACTGAGAGCTGTAGTCTTCCGAGTCTGCAGCAAGTGCTCTGTCTCACCCGCGGGACCACACGCCCATAGCAGAAAGATCTGAAAAGAGCACCAATTCTGTAGTGTTCTTTCATCCATAGTGTGTAAAAACCAGCACATCAGTTTCACATCTTCATAAATTTCATGTTCTAGCTGTTACCCCATTCTCGCCACCCTTCCTGCTGCCTCTGAACAGCCAAAGAGATTTCTTTATTCTGGGCTTCTTCTTTGAATCAATGGATAATGTGGTAGATGTCTCTCTATGACTGGTTTTGTCCACTTTAAATAATGTTCCTGGGCTTTTCTGAGTTGTAGAGTGTCAGTAGTGCATCTGTGCTAAGTATCTTACATACATTTAATTCTGACTAGATTACTTTGGAAGTGTCTGTATTCTGCATTTCCACTTAGCATAAGAGTAGAACATACCTCTCATTACTCCCCGATATGCCCACTGTCACCTGGCCAATAAATTTCCAAAGCCATCATTGTCAGTCATGTCTCTGTCTGTGAGCAGTCCCTTCTGTCTTGGGCATTTGGAAACTTTCATGTGCTTCGGAAGACTGGTTCCAAAGAGTTTTGGATACTCGCTGGCTGCCTTAGGTCTGTGGAAGGATGGAGAAAGATCATAGCCTGTACCATGTATCAGCTAGGCCCTTCAGGAAATGATTGCTATGTGGGTGTACTTCAGAGCCCAGGCTGCAGTAAGAGGAGCTAAAGTGAATAGGGACTAGCACTTTAGAGGAATTTTCTCAGTCTGAGACTGGCGTGTTCCCTGAGGCATTGAAGTAGGCATGTCTCAGCCACAAAGAAGGAAGTCTGAAGGGCAAGGAAATGAATTTCATTCACATAAAACATGAATACACACACCCACCACTGGCTGCATGACCATCACCAATCACCAACTCCAAAAACAACCACAACCAAAACAGCTTTCCCCAATGTCTCCTCCAAATTTGGCATCTCACAAACACAACCTTATGGCCCCATTCATTCAACTGGCAATGCGCTTTATGTTTGTTTGTTTTATTTTGTCTTTTGGTTGTTTTGAGAAAGGATCTCATGAGTACTGACTGTCTTTTAACTCCCGATCCTCTTGTTATCATCTCCCAAGTGCCGGGATCACAGCTGTGTATCACAGCCTGGTGTAAGTTGCTTTTTTCTTTAAATTTATTTTAAATATTATTTTATCTTCATTTTATTTGTGTGTATCTGTGTCTGTGAATCTGTGTGAGTATATGCCATGGGTGTGTCTGGTGACCACAGATGCCAGAAGAGGGTATTGAAGCTATAGGAGCTGAAGGTACAGGAGATTGTGAGCCACCGTGTGGCTGCTGAGAACTAAGCTTATGCCCTCAGCAAGGGTTTCGGGCCCTCTTAGCTGCTGAGCCTCTCTCTATCCCTTCTCTTAATTAAAAATACTTTGTTGCATTCTTCTCACTATTGTTGCTAATTATGATGCTGCTGCTGCTGCTGATGTTTTGGAGTATACAGGATCTCATGTAGCTCACTGGCCTTGAAGCCTTGAATTCTGTACGTAGCCAAGGCTGGTCTTGAACTCCTTGATCTTCCCATCCCTATCTTATGGTGCTGGAATTGCAGGATTTTCACTGTTCTCTTTTCAAACTTCTTTCTTTGCCTTAGTTTTTCCCTCTTCGAGGAATTTGCTGATTTAAACCCCAAATCTCTAGCCTGGGAATATTAGCCAGTGAAACAGAGAAGACTGTGACCCCCACTCGTGAATTTCTCGGTCCATGAAGGCCCTTTTTGACCACCTGCATGAGATCCTTGAGCAACCCAGAGATAAAGAACTGAGCTGCACAGTGTAGAACAGTGGTTCAAATCTTCCGAATGCCAACCCTTTAAACAGTTCCTCATGTTGTAGTGACACCAACCATAACATTGCTATTTCACAACTGCAGTTCTGCTGCTGTTGTTAAACATAATGTATTTTTTTTTGAGATAGAAGTTTGCTAAAGGGGTTGAAACCCACAGATTGAGAACCATTCATGCAGCCACCATATTCTAGGGAGGTCAGCCTCCCAACTCTAACATCCTTGTGGTGGAGGGGGTCAGGAGAGGTTGGGGTGGAAATGTCTCTAGTCCAGGCACATGCTTTCAAGGCCAACCCATGCCTAGACTTGGACCACTCTCACTCCACCATACTTCTGGACTCCTGAGTGCTAGTTTCACAGGTTTTTAAAAGTAAACAAAGGTTTATGGTCACACCCACACCATCTGAAGCCACTAGTTAGTACTCAACAGCGCAGGATGGAGGGTGCTTGGCCAGCACTGCCTCACCCCACTGGGCATCTCCTGGGTTGTTTAGGTCGAGGCACTCAGAATGGATAGGGGACTCCTAGTCTACAGCGCTTACCTCCTAAGCCTTTTTAAATTCTTGCACATGTATATTTATTATCAGGTAATTCACTCATATTTTAATCTCCATCACAGGGGAAGTTAGGCAATTTCTTTTTAAAACACAAGGACCATTTTGCTATTTTGTAGAGTTCTGTTGCAAAGAAATTATGAGGAGTTGTGGTTTTGACTACCAGACAGAGCGCTGCTTTACATTCCACTCGTATTTCAATTATGTATGCAAACCCTGAGTCTATTTCCATGGATAACTTAGAGATGGCTTCACTTTTGGAGCTGATTCTGAATGGGTTTTATTTTCGTTTTGCGACAATATCATTGTCAGAAAAGAATTGAGAGATTTTCTCGACCCATAAATAGAGAGCGAGTGTATTTTGTGGCACTTTCTTCAGAAGTATGATCTAGATAAATTCGTACATATTTTATTTCTACCCATCACACCTCAGCAGCACACAAGTCACTTCAATTACTCTGGCAACAAGCTAGCAAGGCAACTTTATCATTTCCATTTTTCATCTTTTTCTCTTTAACTTGATGTGTGTGCTGTGCAATGTATCAGGAGAATCTCATCAACTCTGCCTTCCTTCACCTAATAAATCTCAGTCACAGATTAATCTCCCTCAAGATAGAGAAAGGAAGCCCGCAACAGGAAGAACTTGATGGGCATGCCAGCCTATGCTGTGTTTGCTCTGAGAGTCCATAGCTTCTTCAACCAATGCCAAACTGAGCTATGTTGGGAAGTCACTTTCATGTCTTTGACTACAGCAATTCTGCAGGTGCCACGTGACTTTTGATGATTGATTATTCAACCAGGTAAGTCCTTCATCTCTCAATCAGATGGGTAAGGCAAGAACCCACTGTGTAGTCTAGGCTAACCTCTGGCTCTTCCCCACCCCTGCCTCAGTGTTTTGAGTTTTGAGTTACAATGTCACCATGCTCAGTTGTTCACAAAGTTTAAATAACCCTTCCTGAGTTTGGATCTTTGAATACATCTCTTTTCCTTCTAATTAAAGATTAGAGGATAAAGATATTCAGGCTCAAGCAGGGCACCAAGACACTGAGGGAGGCTGTCTTTTTGGTAAGAGGTTTTTAAAAAGAGCTATTAACAGTACGGACATATAGACAGACAGCGGCATGGCATGAACTCTGAAGTTCAGGACTCAAGGCCATAGGTAGACCGTGAGATGCGGTGCTGGTGAGAGAGTTGAGATCCACAACTCAGGGTTGGGAGAGGTCCTTCCTAAGGATCTCAGGGAAAAGTTTGTTCTAGTTACGCTGTTTGATCCCAGGGTCAAGAGGAAAGACATGAATGTGCATCCGTGAGGATGTGGGGGAGTAGGGTCAGTTCCAAGGCCAGCTTTTGGGGAGCATATTTTTCTTTCTCTGTAGCAGCATGGATCCCAGATGTCATTACCCTGGGGTGCTCAACAATAACACTGAGGCTGCAGACTCTTGTGGTCTGATTAGGTAGCTTCAGTCTAACCAACAGGTGGGAATGGTTCTGTTATTTCAATGGAAATATCCCTTAAAACACTTAGAGGGGCCTAGGGTGCCTGCAGTGGGATGGATGGGTGCCACCTTCTCATTCATTGAGTCAGAAAGTCTGATATGCCAACTTCATATGGTGGTCTTCAAATAAGGCCCCAGTCATCACGGACAGAGAAAATTCTCTCTGCTGTAGCCCAAACCACGGAATGTCAGAGGCAACAGGAAAACCAAGACAGTCATCAGACAAGTCCACAAATGGCATTAAAACACAAGTTTCATTGTGTTATACTTCTTATTTCATTTAATACTCTCCCTTAGAAATTCCCGAGTGAGTGTGGTCTTAATGCCCTTAGAACCTAGGGTGCTCGTTGGCTTTCAGGCGGATATTTTAAAGCCCACGTGTGAGCTGCTTTACCTGGTTCAGAAGGTGCTAACGTGAGTTGGTCATAGCATCACCCAGCTGTTAATTACCCAAAGGAAAACACGCTCTGAACATGTTCTCTAACTGGTCAAGGAAACAGTCTAGAAACTAATTAAATTATAATATTTGAGGGTCCAAACTAAGTTTGCTGTAAATCTTGGAAATCACTAATTAAAAATGAAAATCATTAATATATAAACACTTCCCTTCTGTGTCTCTTCAGTCTGTGAAGCCACCAGCTTAAATTCTGTGCTTGGAGCATTTATTGCACTCAAGGTTAGCACCCACAATTAAATTTTCTGTTGTGTATTTCTTTGGCTTTCCCCATTAATTGTGAAAGCCATCCTGGGGTGACTGAATTGAGACGCGGGTGTCACTGTCACAGCGCTGAAGCTGCTGGCTATATTGTTCTGTGCTTGCTTTCTTCCCGCCCTCATTCTCTCTTTTATGAACAGGAAATGGAAGCATCCAGTGGCTGCTCCTTGGACCCCATCCTTCAATGTGCTAAAAGCTGAGGTAGCATAGACTTTTTAGGCATTTCAGGGAACAAAATAAAAATCTCTATCTGACCTAGTAAAGGAATGAGAGAGGAAGGAACCCTGCACGTCAGCTGGCTCCAACATGAAAATGTACCTGCAGCTGATGGCATGGGTCGTCTTCAGTCTTAAGGTACCAGCTGGCTAAGGTCACAAGACTGCAAGCCTTCAGGCAACAGATCTTTTGTTTTCTGTCTTTTATTAATATTGTTTTGGTCCTTTTTAATTTGGTTATTGTCCTTTCCAAACTGGAATTTATAGTCTGAAATAACATATGTGATCCCTTTATGAAGCCTGCAGTTTCACAGTCTCCGAGCCCTCCATCCCCAGGAGTCTCCTATGGGATTTGACAGTGTGCCCTCCAGCTTGTGTATATTTTCATTTAGCACACTGGGGTGCACAAAATTTACCTCTGGTACTTTGCTCTTCATTTAGGCTATTCCAGATTTTTATATAAAATGCATAATTCTGTAATTAATAACATTTTGCATGTATCTTTTTTGTATTAGTGTTTTTAGGATAAATACTTGTAACTAGAAGGATAGAGTATTAAGTGCTTTTTACTGTCATACATTCTACTAAAATCCCCTCCAGAATCTTTGGCTCATGTATATACTCTGAAGAGCAATATAGAGAAGTACAGGTCTGCACAATTTGTTTTGCCATGAGAAATTACCAAAGCTCAATAGAAAGAAGACTATGAAAGAGGAGGGGGGAATCGATGTTTCCCATTTTTTGTTGAACAAAATTTGTCAAAGCTAGAGGCCAAAGGAACTCATTTCTTTTTCCTGTGAAGGTTTCAAGAATTTTGATTTATTTTTCATGCTTCTTTTCCATCCTTTGTTCTTCTTTGGGGAAACCTTTAAGGCTTTTCCCATATCAGAAATAGCTATTGTCAACATTTTTCCACTTAGGTTCAAACTTTTACTTAAAAAATTTCTTATGTTAAACCTTGTGTGTTCCCTGTCACCATGGCTGTGGAAGACAGGACTTGTAGGCCTTCGCTCTGGGGTAGTGAACACAATCCAAAAGTTTATGCATCCCCTCAGTAAAAGATGCAATCAAGTTTAAATGTGAAACCACTTCAGAGCTCATCTCTGTTTTTCTCTTTAAGACAATGCCATTTTTAGTCAGGCACAAAGTCTTGCATTTCTTTCACCACCTGATCCAATGTCCTCTGCAACATCCCAACCTTTTTTCCTCAGCTGGACCACCAAAATAACCTTAAAATGGCTCTTTTTGCTGTCTCTCTTGTTGGCTGTCCATATTCTACACTGACTCTACAGTGCACTCTGTACAACTGTCAATCTATTTCTGTGTTATAACTGAATGCCACAGATTGGGTAATTTAGAGAGAGGACGATTCATTTGGCCCTCAGTGTTGCCAACTAAGTAACATAAGAACATGAAGTTTGATCTGATAAGGGCTTCTTGATGTGACACAAAATGACAAAGAGTATTACATGACATGAGAATAAGTGTGTTGTGTAGCCCAGTTTCTAGCCTGATAAATCCACTAATACCATCATGGAGTCTCACCATCACATCACTTAATCATAATTAACTCCATAAAGGCCCACATCCAAATACAATGAGATGTGACTTTGGGGATGGAGCTTCCAAAACAAGAACTTTTGGGAGACACATTGAAACTATAGTATACAGCCAAGATGAGATCATGTCTCTTCCTTACTGAAAACCTCCCAGTGAATCTCAATGGCAGTTAGAAGACAGTCCTAGCTCTTTTGTGTGGCATAGGTGACTCAATCAGATTTGGCCCTTGTCTTTGGCTCTTGATCAAGTTGGATCATTGGTTCTTTTGTCCTGCCTTGGTCAACTTCTCCAGCCAAGCAAGTCTTTTAATCTTTCTGCTTATTGAACTTTGAGTCACGGTCTGTACTCTTAGAAGCCAGGTTCAGTCACTTGAGGAGCCAAACAAAACATATACATAGTACAAAACTGAAAAGGAGATTTATTTAATGTGGTTATATTAGGGAGATTGACAATGAGATTCAGTGCCCCTACCAGTTAATTTTTAAGGTACTGAAGTGATACTAAAGTTTAAACAGAAGGACAACAATATGCACATCCAAGTGTTTCCACGTCAGAAGTAGCCCTTGCCACCACTGCCAATAAGATTGTAGACTTTTTACTAAAGAGTAAGAGGGAGAAAAGTGTTCCTCTGCCAGCTCTACAGGTTTTCTTCTACCATCACAAGAGTCCTGAGGAAATTCCAGGTTTTTGGTTTTGATCCCTTGATTTGATAACTTGACAGCTAAAGTGTCTCATTAGAATATAATCATTTCTTCCTGGTTAGTTATACTTTTCTTTGCAAGCTTTCTTCTTGCCTTGGTTTCTTTTTATCTGCTGGTCCTTCTTGGCCAGTGTCTTAGCTAAGTTTTTATTGCCATGAAGAGACTCCATGACTCTACTCTAACTCTTATTAATGAAAACACTTAATAAGATGGCTCACTGATAGTTTCAGAGGTTCACTCTGTTATAATTATGGTGTGGAACATGGTGGTGTGAAGGCAGACATGGTGCTATAGCTGAGAGTCTGTATCTTGACCAGAAGGCAGCAAGAAGTCAGCTGTCACACTGAAGGAAGACTGTGCAAAAGAGACATCAAAGCTTGATCCCACAGTGACATACTTCTTCCAACAAGGTCACACCTCCTAATAGTGCCACTCCCTTTGTGGGCCATTTTCTTTCAATCAGCCACAGCCAGCCTAGCCCTCCTTAGACCTATTGTGGTTTCTCATCATCCAACTCTCAGTATGTGTCTTCTTTTACAGATCTTCTCAGAGCAATTTACCTAAAAGCTCTTTTTATTTACTATTATGAAATTTTTATAAGCCTTATAAAATTCATTTAAAATAAAGTTATTTTATTTTATGTACACGGGTGTTTTGCCTCCAAGTGTGCCACATGTGTTCCCACAGAATTTGGAAGATGTCATTAGATTCACTGCAGTGATGCTGAGAATTGAACCCCAATGATCTTAAACCCTGAGTCATCTTTCCAGCCCAGCTCATCTTTTTTAAAACAATATCTTCGATTTACCCCTCTTTCTGCTACTTATGTTCTCTTTAGAGCACATGTTAGGATTTGAAATTTTATTATGTATTTATCATTATGCCTATATTTCTTACTTTGCCAAGATATATGAGTTCTGTGACACAGACATCTGGTCTACCTTATTTACCAGCACCTGGGACAGTGTGTAAAACAGAACTAGGAGTCAGTGAGCCTTGAATGAATGAATCATCACAGAATGGAACCTCTCCCTCAACCAAATATTCTAAGTTTTGGGTCTGATTTTTCTAAATAGTGGATGCAGCTGTCTCTTCTCCATCGTTCTGAATGGTGTTGTTCTGAACTTTGGTCCTCATTCTTAGGCTACCATATAAACTGCTTTAATTATATCCCCCTTTTTCATTTTAATTTCATTTTTAATTCATTATATGAATGAGTTTTTTGTCCTAATGCTTTCTGGGTTAAAACTTTCAGTGATTCCTATGGCGTCTCCAAGCTTTTCCTTTTCTGTGGAGGCCAATGACAGACAATGACTTTTTTGACAGACTTCCTTGGTCCCAATAGTTAGCATATGATCCAAGCACCAGGTCCCCAGATACAGAGCACTTTTGTGAATGTGAAAGTGAGAGGAATGAGAAGAAAAAAGTGAGAGATTGTGTTGATAATGCAGAATTGTAGATGAGTTTGAACTTAACGCTTAGCAATTGGGAGAGCAAATACATTTCTGTTTAGATGATGCTGATTCAGCTCGTATTTCACTCTCTCTCATTAGGTTCCTGAAGGATGTGGTTTCTGAAGGATTTTGCATGGCTTTCCAATTCTTCTATAATTTGTCCAACTCTTCTTTCCTTCATTTTGTTCCTTTCTTTTTCTCTTTTCCTTTTTCATACAGGGTCTTACTATATAGTCCTGGCTGGCCCATATCTTATAAATATTCTTGGTTCAGCCTTTTCTCTCCAACATAAAATTTTTATTGATTATTTGGGAATTTCATATAATGTTTCCCAATCACACTGACTTTCTGTTCTCTCCAGGTCCACCTTCCTACCCTTGTGGCCCCACAAAAACACACCAAGTACAATTTTTGTTTCCCATGTACTCATTGAAGCATCCTTCAATTCCCAGTGGCTTGCTCTTTAAAGATAACTTAGACCTTTCCCATCCCCCCTTTCAGAAGCAAGCAACTGTAAAAGGCTACACTTCAGCATCTTGACCATAATTTTTAAGGACTCTCTTCCATTGTTTGGTTTCTATACTGTTTATTTTTTTCTCTGGGATTAGGGAGAGGTTGTTACAGAGGATTCCATTTCTCTCCTCAGTTATAGATATCACAGCAACAGAAGCTTTCTTGCCCATAGCAGACAGTAGTTGCATGAACCACAGACTTTCAAACAGTCTGTGGGGCTTCATGGGCCATGGACCTCATAATGGCAACATGGTCCCAGCATGGGTCATGGACATCAATATGGTTTCAGGTAGCAGCACAGAACATTGACATCCACATAGCCTCTGTCTGCACCACAGAATGTAGATGTCATCATAGATGCCCTAATGATCATGGACATCAACATAGTCTCCAGTGGCAGCATAGATCACAGATACCAATCTGTAGTGGCAGTGTTCACCATAGATAGCAACAAGGCCTCTGGGGACAGCACAGGTTATCTACATCACCTGGTTCCCGGATGAAGGGACAGCCCACTTGAGCATGTGGCTCTGACAGTCCTTGCCCTTCTCCCCATTCTCTCTTCCTTGCTAAAAGACATTAGATTATATTCCTAAAGCTAGATCACCAACACCAATATGCCCTCCAAAAGCAACATGAACCATGGACATCAGGATGACCCCTTCAGCATATTGGGCTACAGTAAGTAACAAGGGTCAGGGGGCAGTACAGACCACAGGTATCAACATGACCTCAGGTGGGGACATGGACTGTGAACATCAACATGGCCCCAGTAGGAGCACAGACCATGGCCATCTATATAGTCTCCAGTAGTAACATGATCTATGGGCATTCATTCAGTCTATGGAAGTAGTCTGGACCATGAACACTAACACTGCCCAAGCTGTAGCACAGACCATGGAGGTTTTACACAAAGACCCAATCCAGAAAATTAGCTATTTGTTATCTTGGGCATCCTGCCATTGTTCAAAGTCAGTGCAATTGTGGGGCTGGTCATTATATTTAGGGGCAGGACCTGCATGGGTTCCAGGCTATGCTCATCACTCTGCTGGCCCTAGTTATTTTTTTTTATTTCCAGTCTAGAAAATGAACCATTCTTCATCTCGGACATCCTGTTATTGCCCAGAGTAAGGGAGATCATGGGGCTGTGTATCATATTTGGGGGCAGAACCTCCACTAGCTCCAAGATACTGCTCACCACCCTGCTGGCCCTGCTCAGCAACTACATGCTCCCCTGTCCACCCAAGCTGCATCCCAACATCCATGTCTCTAGCTCTGTCTCTCTCTGCTACCAGCATGCCCACTTCTTTCCACCATCCTTCCAACTTCTCCATTGCATCTTTATTCATCAAAGTGGCATTGTAAACTGCAGTGTGTCACATAGTATATATTTGTCCAAACAGCTTTATATGCAAATATTTGTTACAAGGAGGCTTTTGTCTGGTTCAAGCCCTCTGGTTTCTGAAGCACCATAAATACTGGGGCACTGCTGAGACTCCTGTCAGATATCTTGTTATTGACCAGAATCTTGGTGATCCTTTGGCTGGGAAGATAATCCGGGGGCAGGAGTCACTAGAGCTCTAGGCCACTGCACATCTCTGCTTTCAGTGAACTGAACATCAACCAGCTGGCTCACTTGACACGACTATCTTGCCTGTGTTATGTTTTTGAGTGCTGCTGAGAGCTTCTGGTAGCAGTGGCCATGAAAGTATACAGCAGGTGACAACCGGTATTCAACAGGTCAACCTACCAGATGAATGACTCTCTGTTGGGGAGCCCCACTAAACAAAGTTCATGGGGTTACTGGCTGTAGAAACCAGTTGCTACTGTCTAATTTCTCTCATGAGCCACTTCATTTTTTGCTAAGAACCACACTTTTTCCCTCAGAACTGCCATAGGTTTGCCATGGTTTTTTTTTTCCCACTGCTTGTGTGTTTATTTCATGTAAATATTCCATCTATTGGACACACATAGATGTGGATGGGGGAAGATGATATCTGCTTAACTGTGCAATTCTGATAATGAGAAATAGTACTAGAATAACTTTCATTATTCAGACTGACATAGGAAAGTGATAGTATTTTCAGTCACAAAGACTGCTAGTTTTAGACTTCAGAACAAATTTAAAACAGGCCCTGCAGAGATTACACAAGGACAAATTCCCAGGTATTGCTTGCTGCTGGTTCAGGGTCAGGGTAGAAGCAACTTTGGTAGGCATAACCCTCTGCAGTAATTGTCTTTTGCAATAGGCTCAGCTTCAGTTTATGTTATAGGTACAAGGTTCGGTCAACTGTTTACTTTCTGTCTGAGAACCCTAAGCATTTAAGTTATGTGGATGGCCAACTCTACATACTGTCAGATCAATGTGTCCTCCCTAGCCCAAGAAAAATTGTGTGACTTATCTTTTGTGATGAGAATGGTTTGGGCCCTGAAAATGTAACATATAATTGTTCAGAGTTTGATTGTAAGAGAAGAGGTATTCAGAGCAAATTAGAAAGGCTACTGTTAAGGGCTATGTAGAGAGCTGCTGTGAAAATAGCTTGACAGAGGTGTGTGTGTGTGTGTGTGTGTGTGTGTGTGTGTGTGTGGTGAGTGAGGGATAGAGCTGAATGGGCAGAGAGAGAAGGCATGAGAGATGAAGAAACATGAAAGAAGTGTGAGAGAGTGAATGAGTGAGAAAATGAGTAAAGGGAGAGTGAATGGATGTAGAAGTGTGAGTCATTATGTGTGTGTGTGTGTGTGTGTGAGAGAGAGAGAGAGAGAGAGAGAGAGAGAGAGAGAGAAACAGACAGACAGACAGAGAGACAGAGAGATGACTATGTGAAAGGGCTCCTGCTATGTACTAGAGCTGTCCCTAGAAACTGTGTAAAGTGCTTTATGGCAAGAGAGATATGTAAATGGGATGAATAGCTGTGGCTGTGTGGAGATATGTATCTGTGTAGAGACAGAGAGATTCTCACAGAACATTTTTAAAGATGAAGTAAAAGAGAAAGTTACCATCAGAAAGCATGTGTTTCCTTATCTTTCCCCTCAGATAGAAAAGTCTAGCCCTCACCGAATTCATGCTTTTTTTCTTTGCATACCCTGGTGTTGAATGGAAGCTGGCACCGCCAGTTAGCAGTAGAGTGCTCAGATTATAGGTTTGAACCACCATATCCACCCCTCATTGCTTATCTACACTGCAGCTCCTAATGCATCTTAATTATGATTTGTTCTTGCTCATCCTTACCATGGTGTTCACGAGGTGCCAGGTAACATATTTTCTTCTTTTAACTTGTTTCCAGACCTCCTAGGTTGGTTTTGTTGTTGTTGTTGTTGTTGTTTTTTGCAAAAACAATTCACTTTTATCTATATGTGTGCTAACTTGTGGTTGTTGTCAACTTGGTAATCTAGAGTCACTGGTAAGAGAGGAATCAAGAAAACTTCACTGTTGTATTAGCTCATAGGCATTGGCAAGTACGGGCCATTTTCTTGATTAAGTACTGATGTAGGAGAATCTAGGCCACTACAAGTAGTGCCACCATTGGGCAGGTGGTCCTTGGGTATATAAGAAATCAAAGTGTGCAATACAGGAGGAGCAAACTAAAAGGAGAAAGTTAGGAGGAGCAAGCCAATAAGCTACACTCTTCCATGGATTCTGCTTCCTTCCTGTAGGTTCTTACCTTGAGTTCCTCTCTTTGCTTTCCTCAATGGAATATATAAGTCAAATAAGACATTTACTTCCCATTTTACTTTTGGCCATGGTGTTTTATCATAGCAGGAGAAAGAAACTAAGACAGTGTGCATATGTTTGTGTCTATAGGTGTGTGTGTGGTTACTCACAGAAGACAGAAGAGGGCATCAGATTCTGTGAAACTGGACTTTAGGGTGGTTGTGAGCCACTTAACATGGATACTGGGGATCAAACTCTGGCCTCTGGAATGGGAGTAAGCATTTGAGTGCTGTAGCATTGCTTGGTCTCCTCCTTTCTGTTTTTTCAAACTGAGATTTTATTTTTCCTTCTCCACGAAGACTCAAAGAAGACAATCACATTTGCTCCTTTATCCTCTAAAACACTCTACAACTTGCTCTTTATGACATTTTAAAATAACCTCATACATTCTCAATATTATATCATAGATAAAAATGTTAGAATATATAGGGGTCAGGATTTTGATGGAAATCTGTGAACTGGGCCAACATACTGGAGTGATAACACTGTAAATGGGAAGGTGTGCCTTCTATGTAATGTGGTTCTATGTTAATAATGTTAATATTCAGTATGTTGGCTAAGCAGGCATGCACATTGGATCAGGTTCCTGGCAGCCCATTTAAAAATTCTTTCATTTATTTATAAGCATTTATTTTTTTATGTCTTTCTTGTCCAAGCTATTTCAAGGACACTGAAGCTAGGGCCTTTGTGTGTAAATATCCTTTATCTCTGGCAAGGCTTGCAACACAATAGCCACTCAATGTGCAGCTGTTAGTGAACTGATGGGTTCGGTTGTACTATAAGTGTTATTAACTGTGTGGTTTTTCTGCCATCACCCTCCTACTTCTGACTCTTTATTTGAAATTATGTTCTGAAGAGGAGAAATAAAGGTTGAGTAGGTTTTGTTCTCTGCTCTAGAGAATGAGCAATGCCACATTCCTTACAATTGTTTTGGAAAGGAGCTAGACAAATTTAAGAGGTCATAACTTTCAAGTTCATAGCATATTTTTCCCTGTTCAAATGATCAATCAATTGGCACATCTTGGAAATGGGCCAGGACCTTTCTGTTAGCTATTCTAATCTTTCTTCCAATGTAGAAATGAAGTTTTCATCCCAAGACATACAGTTACTGGCTGAGCATTTTCAGGCATCCCATATTTGTTGGGAGAGTTCAGCCTGTTGTAGAAAAACCTTAATTACAAGTATCTTTATCATACTGTGACCCAGTCAACTCCCAAACTTGAAGTATTATTACTTTTAGTTCTGTTTTACATGCATCTTCCATATGCCTATTGCAAATATGCATAGGTATTTCAGAAGAGAAATGAAAAGAGAGCAAAAAGTTTCTAATAAGCTGAACTTTTTCTTCAGTGTGAAATATCTTGACTTCTTGGAAAAATGCATATAGAATATAGGAAGAATAGAACCAGGTTCTGCCTCTGCCCATGCCAGTTTTACTGTGTTGACATTTACTAAGCACTTACTTTAGCTTTTTTTAAAACACATTTTTAATTCAAAGAAAATTATGTTATTTTCCCCCTTTTCCTCCTTCAACCCGGCCACTCCCAGGTCTTTTCACTCCAAGTTTCTCTATGTACCTGGGTAGAGGCTTGAGGCATAAGCTTGTGACAGTATTGTGAACAGATCAAAGTTGTGATCATCTGTAGTTGTGATACAAGGTTCCATTATGGATAATATTATGGGTTAACAAAGGAAATGCTGGATTAAATTGTGGAAATAGAAAGGACTCGAATTCTATTTTAAGCTGTTGATAATGATGATAATTTGATAATGTTTATGTGGCTAACACATGGAGACAGTTCAAACCCCTTTGCCCTCAAGAGCATTTGTTTTGGATGTTGAAGTTGTCTCTGCAGTAGATGAGTTTTCAGAGACACCAATGAAGGGATTCCTTTGATCACAATGAAGCTCTCAGAGGAGCAAGGGAGGCTTTTCTACAGGTCAGAAACTGGCTTAAAGGGACAGAAAAGAAGACAAGCTGACTTGGTTGTGGCTAGAAAATAGGCCAGAAGGTAAGGTCTCTCAATAGATTGAACTTGCATATTTAAACAAAAGAAGGGATACTTATCAGGTTGCCCATATGTATGAACAAAGGAGAAAAAGAAGCAGACTTTGAAAGATGTGAGTAGTCACATAGGAGAGTGGAATCAGACTCTAACTCTCAGTTTTAATTTAAGGCAAAAATCAAAACATCTTGGTCAGAAATACCGTATTCAGGATGGAACTCACAGACACTTCACTAATCGCCTATCGTTTATCTTTTCCTGACCACAGTAACATTTAAAAATATTTTAAATTATGTTTCTGTATGTATGTCTGCATATAGGTATGTGCATTTGAGTATGACTGTCTGTGGAGGTCAGAAGACAGTATTAATCCCTAGGACATAGAGCTGGGGTGGGAGTGGTTGTCAGTTGCATGGCATGTTGCTGGAAACAAAATTCTAGTCCTTGCAAGGATAAGCAGTTTTAACTGCTGAAGCTTCTCCCCACCTGTCACTCCTTTATTGCAGTATCCCATGCCCCATACTCTGCAGAAATGCAATAGGTACTCAGACCCTTGCTCTTCTTATTAAGTTTGAATCTTTGTACACACACACACACACACACACACACACACATATGTGTGTGTGTGTATATATATAGATAGATAGATAAATGTAATGAATGTGTTTGTACTCTAAGTATGTATGCATAGACAAGAGGGAATTTCATTTTCTTCCTGAGACTTGGTAAGGATTGTGTGTTGATTTTGCAGAATCAGAGCAGTAGGCTGCATATGATGGAGGAACAACACATTTGTCCTACTCAAGAGAAAGCTGTGATGATGGGGACACACTCTGGTACTTTTTGTGTATTGACATTTTTGACATGATTAGCTTGTTCAAACTGAATTCCTCAAGGATGCAATTTGGTGAGGTTGGGAATGGAGGTAAATGGTGTCGTAGGGATTCTCATGAGACTGAGAAGAACATCACTTACAATAAATGTGCTTATTGTAGGTACAACTCAGAACCAAGCATTATCTAGGAACTCCCATGCTGTGGGACAATGGTCTTGTACCCTGTAAAGACTTGTCTCTTTTACTTGTTTAATAAAATGCTGATTGGCCAGTAGCCAGGCAGGAAGTATAGGTGGGGCAACCAGAAAGGGAGAATTCTGGGAAGAGGAAAGAGTCAGTCTGCAGTCATCACCCAGACACAGAAGAAGCAAGATGAGAATGCCTCGCTGATAAAGGTACCAAGCCACGTGGGTAACACTGACAAGAATTATGGGTTAATATAAGATGTAAGAGTTAGTTAATAAGAAAACCTGAACAAATAGACCAACCAGTTTATAATTAATGTAGATCTCTTTGTGTTTCTCTGGGACTGAATGACTGTGGGAACAGGTGGGACAAAAACCTCTGTCAACACTCCCATCTGTGATTTCCAAGAAACACAAAGAAAGCACTTGGGAGAATTTATGTAAAAGGCAGCATCTGACAATAGATTTTAAAGAGGTTTTATTTGTTTGTTTGTTTGGTTTGTCTGTTTCTGAGAGAAGTTTTAAAAATTTTCTGTTGTCTCTACTTGATAACTTTCAGATGTCATCTTTTTCTAGTGAAAGAGGATTTAGATAAGTAATGGGCAAGGAAGCTGTTCCTCACTCATTTCACAAAGTGAAAAGAATGTTTTAAAAATAGAGAAGTCTTGTTGGTACAGATTAATTGATTATAAAAAAGCAGAAAAAAAATAAAGTTTAATGTAATCTTAATGATGACTTAAAATATTGAAATTAGAATCTGGTGCCAGGTGCTCCAAAACACAGAAAACCACACAATTAATCAAAATTTTCAGTAAAATCTATTTCTTTACGAATGCAAGTTTATAGAAGTTAAATGCGTCTTCCAGGTTTAGTGATTAACAGTCATACCTCAAACATTCCACTTGGCTTCAATATGGAAAGGGAGCCCTCAGATGACTATTGTTATTTTCATATAGATTATATGTCAACATCATTAATTGTGTCAGTCTAGACATAAAATGCAAAACTTGCTGAATTGGTGCACACTCTTGCCGTGATCTTTTAAGTCTTTTCTTTGGTGTATTTTTACTTCTGTAATGTATTATACTAGGGACATCTGTTGATATTTCCCATATCAATAGTCTTTCCACCAGGACTGTGGGTGTGAAAATTGCTCTTAGCACTTTCTTTGTTCTTTTATTTTTGAGACAAGATTTCTTTGTAGCTTTGGTGTCTGTCCTGGAACTAGCTCTTGTAGACCAGGCTGAACTCACAGAGATCTGCCTGCCTCTGCCTCTCAAGTGCTGGAATTAAAGGTGTGCACCACCACCACCTGGCTAGCACTTTCTTATACCTGGAAACAACTCAAATATAAAACATAAAAATCTTGATTTCAACCAATACTTTATTGCAAGAATTCTTATAACTAATAACTCTAGAGTGCCCAGTCTGTTGTCTAGTAAGCTGGCTTCTATCCCTAAAAGTCTGATTCAAGATACTTCTGGGTCCCTAAAAAGTATATCTTAAATAGGATGCCAAAGACAATAATCAATAGAGTACTACTCCTTAGTAGAATACTCTTCAATTGACTGCCTATCTTATTTCACTTTTAGTTTTTTTTAAAGGATAATGCAGAAAAAAAATTGTGGGAAGCTACCTTAACTTCTTAATGTATTTCCAGAAAAACTTACCTCTGAATATCTATGGAAGGACTTCATTTTGATAACTCAAAATACTGGATTTGGGAACTAGAGATCAAGAAAGACTTTCTGCAAACTAGAAAGCAATCATAAATGAGACTAATAACAGAAGTGATAAGAAATACCCAAAGGAGGGCTTTCCATAGTGCAGACCTTGACGTAATGAGACTATCGAGACAATTGGAAGCATATAATATTGAGCTTGTCCACGAACATGAGCTAGAAGCTTTATTAGGAAATCAGAGAGTTTTAGTTTCTTGGCAAAATGCCTTGTCCCCCCAATTCAAATGTTTTACTGACAGCTAGAGTGGAATAACTTTTTAAAGTATATGTTCTATCATGTGGCACACTTTGTAAACCTTCTCAAAATAGTAACAGTCTACAAAGATTTGTATTTGTGGACTTCATATAGAAAAACAAGAGAATCAGGTTTCTCAAAAGACTAAATTAATAACTTACAGATATTAAAATCAGAAAATTTGTCCCATTGCTTTTTTAAGGGGTATAATGTGACAGTCATAAATAATAAGTTTCCAGACTTATAGGCATCATTTAGAAATAAGCAGCATTTGTGGGTATTTGGTGCTAGGGCTTGAAAACAGCCAGAAAGTGATACCCAAGAAGGCTTTTAAATGTAATAGAGTTAATCCCCTTTTTGCCTCCCTCATTTCTTCCCTTCTTTTGTTCTTCCTCTCTCTCCTCCTTTCCCTCTGCTTCTTCTCTTTGCCTCCTCCTCTGTTGCAAGGAGGCCACTTGTTTGGTTCCTGGCTGCCCAGCTAGCTTACATCCAAAATAATCACACAGAAACTGCATTAATTAAATCACTGTTTGGCCCATTAGCTCTAGCTTCTTATTGGCTAACTCTTACATATTAATTTAACCCATTTCTATTAAACTGCATATGGCCATGTGACAGTGGCTTATTGGCAAAGTTTTGGCATCTCTGACTCTGGCAGCAACTCCAAGGCATCTCCCTCTCTGCCTTCTTTCTCCCAACATTCAGTCCAGTTTTCTCCGCCTACCTAAGTTCTGCCATATCAACAAGTCAAGGCAGTTTCTTTATTCATTAACCAAATAAAAGCAACACATAGACAGAAGGACCTCCCACACCATTTCCCCTTTTCTGCTTAAACAAGTAGGAAGGCTTTAACATAGTAAAATTACATATAACAAAACAGTTATCAAGCAAGAATTACACTTATAATATTTCTATTTACTTTATCTTTTATCATAACTACAGAAAACTATAACTATCTATCTATTCTTCAACTCCATCAAAGACTCCAGAAAGATGAAATATTACCTAAGTAAACAGGAAGTGGATTGTAAGCAGCTTCCAAAACTCTAGAATTAACAGAGACATCTCACTGCCTGGACAGTCACCCAAAGTTCTTTTGTACTGTTGGGGCATCCATCTTCAGCCTACAGGCTCATAGTATCCAAGAAGCAGGAAATTTCAAAGACACTTCTGCCTAAACTGGCAGTTTGTCTCTCACATTTTACTGTGTCCTGCAGAATGTCTAGCAGACCCTTTCATGAAGCAAGAATCCTAAAGGATTGTCTCACCTTTAGGTAAGTTCAGCAGTCATTTCTCTGGGGGTCCTGCATGTTTAATTTATCAAGTAGTCCAGGCAAGAGCAGTTTCTTGCCAAATGGTCAATCAACTCCATAAGGAGCATCTTCAATGCCCATCATCCTCTTGAAGTAGCTTGATGCTGACAGGAGCAGATGTGTCTCATTGTCATGAAAAGTCCTAAGTTCTTGCAACATTTCAAATGCCACATTCTGAAGATCTCTGAAATATTTAAAGAATACCTATCTAACTGAAATATATCTCTATACATATAGAAAATCTAACTAACATGACTACAAACTTGAATGTTATAGGTGATTATCTATTAATCTATATTTCTTAAGTGAACTACATAATCACAGCACCTTAATCAAGAGCAGAAATATACATATAACAATATTGACCTTAAATTTGTATCAATAAAACAAGATCCATACAAATGCGAAATATCCATATCTATAGCATATTCCCCTTTAAATGTAAAGAAGCATTTACAAACAAAATTTGGGGATATAGGCATAGTTTTGTCCATACTCCTTCCTGCTGTTTGGGGCTTAATCAGATCTTTCATGGTGTATCCTGTGTGCTAGGTTCATCT
Organism: Ondatra zibethicus; assembly: GCA_004026605.1. Taxonomy (NCBI): domain Eukaryota; kingdom Metazoa; phylum Chordata; class Mammalia; order Rodentia; family Cricetidae; genus Ondatra; species Ondatra zibethicus. The sequence goes on along the minus strand of PVIU01003551.1, from coordinate 57,943 downwards.
CAGTCAGCAGTTGGGCAAAGTAATTCTTTGAGGGTGTTCATGGTGACCTTTCAGGGGGTCATGCTCTATCAAACTATATTGGTCTGGAAGCAATTCACAGGTTCTCATTCTCTGTGGAAACAAGAGAAGAACCTCTTTTCCAAAGCAACATATCCTTAGACCCAAATTTTGAAGTCATGATACCTTTATAATATACATTCTGGTTTAGCTTAGCAGCCCATACAATGAAATGTCTCTCGGTACTTAGCTTCTTCACAGTCAAAAATTTCAAAGATAACACAATAATATACATAATCCAGACTCTCTGTGCATTTTTTGTTTTACATGGCTTATTTTTATTTACTCCTTTTAATCTATGACTATCTGTACTCTTTCTCTTTAAAGACTTTACCCTTTTTAAAAACTCTTTATTTCTTTTTATAACTGTCTATATTCTTTTTCATCTCTCTTCCAAGCCTACATACCTTTACCCAACAATGTGACCCATTTAGAGGTCTTTTATGTCTGAATATGTCCTACTGTGTATCTGTAATTCTTTACTGTTCAGAAGCACTTTTTAAAATGCTAAGTGCTTCTTAATAGCGTCATTGCTAGGGGCAATATGGCAGTGCCTGCTTGTCTGCCCAGTCCAGCATGGCAGAGCTACTCACCCCTCTGAGCCATGTGAACCACCCTACTTCTAGGCACACAGCTGGTCCATGCCGCCATTAAGTAAGCTGCAGCAGTACGCTCACAAATCCCATCCAAATGCTTTGTAGCCGACCTCCTGCCTGAACAAGTCAGAGTTCATGCTGGCAGTATGGCCCAGAGAGCTGCCATTTTAAAACTGTGTGACTTTGTTTTCTTTTGCTATGGCTGAGTCAGGAAAGGAGCTGTGGTATGCCACCAGAAAACAGCAAGAAGCTGTGGTAAACTCTGTATTTTTGTGTCTAAAATTAAGCTCTCTCAGGTTTTTATTTAGTCCACCACATTGGCACCAATTTGATGGAGAAAGGGCCGCTTGTTCTTCCCACTCATCTGGCTATCTTAGACCTGAAATGATCACATAGAAACTGTATTAATTAAATCACTGCTTGGCCCATTAGCTCTAGCTTCTTGTTGGCTAACTCTTACATATTAATTTAACCCATTTCTATTAAACTGTGTATGGCTACATGACAGTGGCTTACTGGCAAAGTTTTGGCATGTCTGACTCTAGTGGCATCTCCCTCTCCACCTTCCTTCTCCCAGCATTCAGTCCAGTTTTTCCTGCCTACCTACATTCTGCCCTATAAACAGGCTAAGGCAGTTTCTTTATTCATTAACCAATAAAAGCAACACATAGACGGAAGGACCTCCCACAACACTCCCCCTTCTCTTCCTCCTCCTCTTCTTCTTCCCCTCTCTATTTCTTATACTGGATACTAGATAGCTGTGTAGCCAAAGTTCAAAGCTGACTTTTAACTCATGGCAGTCCTTGGCCTCCTGATGCTGATGTTAAAGTTGTGAGTTACTATGCTAAGCATAATTATGCATTTATTCAAAAACCTTGGTTACAGTGAAATCCTCCCTTCTGTATATCTATATAACATCATTTCATGGCTTATGTGTGCTTCTTTAGGTTCATCCTTTTTTCTAGTGACAGAGTTCATGTTACTCCTCTGTGTAGCTTCCCCAAATTCTTTCATGCCTAGAGGACTGCAAACTATCCTCAGGTTAATGGTTCACTAGAAGTAATTAAGAATTCCTGAAAGGTCACTTTATTAGTGGTTATAATTTATTGCAGTTATAAGATAAAGATTACATTAATTGAAAGTAATAACCCTTTGGAATGAAGTCTGACAGAAACCATTGGGCAGCCTCTTGCAGGGCTGACATATGGATGCATTGATTTCTGTCAGGATTGAAGTATAACACTGCAAAGTATATGTAACAAGGGAAGCTCACGTAATTCTTGGTACACATTTCTCATGTGGTTCAGTCACATAGGTGTGACCCACTTGAGCAAATCAGACCCTGGTAAAAGCAAATATAATTGACAGTGTTAACATAAACTAGATGATCAGATAAGAGCTGTATGGACCAATGGACCAGACCATAGACCTGCAAGAACATTCTTATTAGGCAAAATATTCCCATGACTGAGAGCACATTCCTCAGGATTCACTCAGGGACAATTCTGAAACATGCATTTTGGGGGGGGATATGTAGTATTAGCTTGCTGTGTGATTCTTTCTCATGTAGACTACATCTACAGCCCCTTGTCCAGGCCCTTATTCAAACCATCATATTTTTCCAAGTGTCTACATTTAGGATAGCATTTATGTGATATACACAAGAACATCAGCATGAAGATACCCAGGATTTCGGGGCAATGGTAGGAGGTAGGAAAAGTTTTAAATCAAGAATGGAAGATCTATAAAGACATCACACATAGTGACTGTATTTTCATAGTAATCTCATCATTCACTTCCTGCTTAATGTACTCTGTGATAAACAAGTGCAAAATCTACTTAACATAGCAAGAAGCTGATGGTGAGCTAAATTTTATGTTCATATTATATCCCAAGGACTATTTGTATGAGCATTATTTTGCAACTTATCTATACAGTGGTTTAAATTAACAGCAGCCTCAATGTTATACCATATTGGAATATGTCAATGCTTCGATCCAATTTCCATCCAGAACAAATAAGAATTACAAAGACATTTGAGATGTCTTCCAAACAAATCTGATCTCCTCTCACTTATCAAATACAACTGTGAGCAGTAAGCATTACTCCAAGCCATGATTTTATTTTGGGGTTTAAAGTCAGTTGGGAACAAAGCCAATTATCCTGCCTTTGCTTAGTCTTATACTGAGACTGGTTTCTATTGTGTGCTCTTATGTAGCAGGATATACATCTCCTATAGAGAGGAGATACACATAATCCTGAATAGCTGCTATGCCTGCTAAATGTACTATAGTTTATATAATTATTATTTATATCCTTTGTCTCTATCATCTACCATTTTAAATCATCTTAAATCATCTATTATCCATATATCTATAATCTAAGTCCTATCATTTATCACTCATCTGTCCCTCATCTATCAGTATATCATCTCTCATCTATTGTCAGTCCATCATCTATTACTCATCTCTCTTTTCACTGTCTACTACCTATGTATCTATCATCTATCTTTATATTTTCCATCAAGTATCTATCTATCTATCTATCTATCTATCTATCTATCTATCTATCTATCATCTATCTATATCATTTGTCATTATTTTGACCAATTATCTACCTATTATCTTTCTATCAACCCTAGTTTGTTTCAGATGATGGAAGTCAGTATTCATTAATTTAAATTACAGTTGCCATAGAGGATTACCAAAACTTAGAGGTCTGAAAGATTCCTTGCATGTGAGAAGCTAGCGTAGATGGTCCAGAGATATTTAAACCATCTTTAGTCTGCATTTTTGTTTTTGTGGTTGTTGTTTGGAGACAGGGTTTGATGAAATACAGGCTGAACTGAAACTTGCTATGTAGCTGAAGATGACTTTGAACTTTTAATCCTCTTACCTCCACCTCACAGGTGTTAGGAATATGGGCATGTGCCATAATGCCGGGTTTGTCCTTAGTCATGATTCAAACATTGTAGAGCCTAGCCTTTTCATGTAACAGATCTGACATTAGCTGTATCACTCATAACTCAGCCTGACTGCTGCACTGAAGCCTCACCATATTCATAGGCTGGCTTCTAGCCTTGTTTCCCTCTAGCAAAAGAAGTTCTTCCAATTTGTTTGTTTTGGTTAATTTTCTTCTGAATACTACTCCCAGTGAAAAGTGAATTACACTGGTTCCATGATGTCTAGCTGGTACTTATTTCCTTTAAAACACTTTCTATCTTGTAGATCAATGTTGTGTGTTAATAATTGACCAAGTGTGCTGTTTCTACTGTGTGTAGGGGTTGAGTAAAGTAAGGACACATGATTTGTATCAGAAGATGTTGATTCCTTCAGGCTGGGGTTAGATGAATGACAAGCACACCAGGATAGAATCTATTTTGAACATGTTCTATGACCTCTATAGGATTCTTTATTTTAGGGGTTGGTTGCTTACTATTAGAAACTCAGATCCAGCATAAAAAAGAAATACTACTGCTTTACTCTAATAAAAAACCTACTGGTTTTATTGCTTTTTGTTGTGGTTCTGCTTAATATCTTCCACTCATAAGAGCAAAGGTAGTATGCATATGTCCAGAGCATAATGTGGACTGTCAACCATGCAGCTTCTACATTTTTAGCATTAGTGTTAGAGACCTTTCTAATATCTGGTCATGGAGATCTAGAGGTGTGTAGTTCTCACTCTCTTGCATGGTCTGGTGGGGAGTAGTTCTGGAAATATCTTGCTAAATGCTATTTTATAGTAGATGTAACTTGAAATGCTGTTCAAAATTACTGGCATGTTACTAGAGTTAAAAATCAATCATCAACAAAATGTCCAGTTTATCATTGCATTGTATGAACAAATGTTCTCCCAGAGCAGTGCTACCCCTGTTTGCCATCTGTCAACAGACCTTGCCAGGTTCTGAAGGCAGAGTTCTTGGCGAATGCTGTTATTCAGCAGTATCCTCAGAGACTGAAACTTTCCATCCTGTTTTGAAGCTCCTTAAGCCACAATGCAAACAACTTGAAATAGCTTTAGAAAGTCTATGAAACTGACCATATTCACTAGCCCCCACAAAGCAACCAACCAACCAACCAACCAACCAACCAACCAACCAACCAACCAGCCAACCAACAACTAACCAGCCAACCAACTAACCAGCCAACAAACAAAACAGGAGTACACAATAAAGACTGCTGAACCAATATGATTTAGTCAATCATAGTCACACTAAGCCATGCTCAGATTTAGATCAGATCAGCTGCCCAGAAGAGGTTCAGACCATATGAGTTACTTGAAAAGGACATTCTCTATCCTGTTGAGCTGTCTGTGGGCTGTGCAGTGTGTTTCAGGTTCCCTGCTTTTGTGAACTGTGCTGTGGTGAGCCTCGGTGATGTATCTGTTTCTGAGTAATTTCTGCCCCTCTAAATAACCCCTAATTCATATTTCTATCAGTAACCTCAATAAAACCCATTGGTTTATCAAGTTGGATTTTGGTAGTACTTTAGTCTGTTATGGACTTGTTCTAGTTAGGGTTACTGCTGTGATGAAAAACCATAACTAAAGCAAGTTGGGAAAGCAAGATTTGGCTCACACTTCCACATTACTCTTCATCATCAAAGGAAGTCAGGACAGGAACTCAAACAAGGCGAGGACCTGGAGGCTAGAACTGATGTAAAGGCCACCAAAGAGTGATTGATTCACTATTGGAGAGCCTGAATGTTTTGAACATCCATGGAGTAAAATTTTTTTTCAAACTCGTGTCTAATATACTCTCCACCCCTTCCTGAGTTATGATAAAGGAGTAGAGAGTATATTAGACAAGAGTTTGTAATAAATATCAATTCTTGTTTTACAATTATCATTTTCAAAAAAGTTACTTAACAAGTTTAATCTGAATATACACTTATTTATCTCATAAAATAGAGAGCTTTCAGAAGCTCTATTCTCTGCCGTGGGAAAAAGTATAGTCTATTATGTTTAATACTTCTACCATCTGTTTGTATTTTGGATATTCAGAGGAGGCACTTAGAGAAATAAGGGAAAAGAACATTTCAAAACTGGTCCCTTTGTGTTCTGGGGGTGACGGTATCAGGGCTTAAACTCTGCTGTTTAATTATTGAACAATTTGGAAGTCCTTTCAGTGACTAAGTTCCAAAATACTGTCATCACATCTCTGCTTAACTAATGTTTTTCTAGCCCTCTTGCTTTTTGACCACTTTCAGTTTGCCCTGTTGTTGGAGGAAGAGGCTGCTAGTGTGTACCTGGCTGCCCTCTGTTTGTTGGTTTCTGGGCTGCCCAGACTCCCAAAATAACCACAGAACCTGCATTATTTAAATCACTGCTTGGCCAATTACTTAAGTTTATTGCTAGCTAGCACTAATATCTAGAATTAACCAATCTCCATTATTTTATATTTTACACGAGGCTCATGGCCTACTGGCAAGGTTTCAACGTGTTTGTCTCTGGCAGCAACTCCATGGCTTCTCCCTGACTCTGCCTTCTTCCTTCCAGCATTCAGTGTAGTTTTCCCCTGCCTAGCTCTGTTCTACCCTGTCAGGCCAAGCCAGTTTTCTTTATTCATTAATGGTAATCAAAGCAAACAGAGGGGAATCCCACATCACCCTGTGACCTCTTACTATGTGGTCACTTGATCCCCTGGCACCTTTCTGGGGAGATATTTGCACTGATAGTCATTTTCTGCTGCCCCTTTGACACCACTTGGATTGTAAGAGAAGCATCTTGCCATCCATACAGAGGCAGTTCTGATGGTGTCACCTTTACTCTCTCTTCTTGTTCTGCTCTGGAATATGTTGTCTTTTCAAAACTTTTAAACAAGGGGACTGGTGAGTGAGTCTGTTTGTCTTCCTCAGACTCCAGAGCATATGTACCAAATCTGTTGCTTTTTGGTATGCGGACTTATGTGGGACTATGCTATAATCTGAATCTCAAGCATTTCCCTAGAGCACATGTGGTAAATCTTAGACCTCAAGTGATGCTATTCAGAGGTTGTAAAATATTTAAGAAGAACATTTGTAGGATGTCCTTAAGTCATCGGGGGCATGCTTTTACAGGGTATTGTGGGACCTTGGCTCTCACCCTGCTTCATTACAGAAGCAGGCTTCATACTACCATGTGCTTCTGTCATTCTGTGCTACCTTGGTTCAGGCTCCAAGCAGTGGGACCAACTCCAGAACTGCAAGGCCAAGCAAGCCTTTTCTCTGTGTAAATGGACTCCTTCAGGCATGATGTCACAGTGGTTAGAAGTTGACTTAAACAGATAGCTAACTTCTGTAATTCTACAAAGATATAGGCTGCAAGATCAGGTTACTTCCCTACTTCACTTTTTAGTCTTCTGAGCACTCGTCTTGATGCCCAGCCTTCTTATACTCTTACTCATTATGCTGACCTGTCATTCTGTTTAATCTCAGGGTCCTATTCCTATTTACCATTTTCCAGTCTTCTCTCAAGGCCACATACTCTGCCTTTAGGACATAAATGCTATTTCTGTTTGTGGTTGAGACCCTATAGGATCATGTTAGGCAAGATGTAGCTAATAGCGTCAGTTGGAACAACTCAACCAACTGGTTTCTTGCAGGATGATAGTCACCCATGAAAGAGCTATTTTAGAATCTCATGCATCTAGCTCATTCTTATTCTGTAGGCAGGGAAGGAGAACTGAGGGATGAATGTTACGCTCCCTTTTATCTGAGTATCAGATACTAACATTTATAACTAATTTAGAAAATTTAGATATTATTGTATTTGAAAGAAACAGAAACAAGCCTATATTTCTTCCAGCTTCCTTGGAAACGTCAGGTGGGGTATCCATTTAAGAGTTCTTTGTCTCTGCCTCAGTTGCTGCAATCTTTTCGTGTGTTCATTATGGACAAATCTGTAAGCCTATCCCTAAAGATAAGTAGATTTCAGCCATTTGCATTTTCATCACTGAGTATTTATAATTTCAAGAAGGAAAGTGCAGGATTCAAAGGCCCCAGTCATGCAGTTCTCTAAAACTTAATTTCACAACTTGCTTTCTGTAACCATGGTAACTAAAGATATATATCTGAATCTGGGGATTTTTCCCATAGAAATTGGGTATAACAAAGAAATCTTATCTTTGTTTTCAATACCTGTAGAAGTTTTGGGTTGACCTATCCATTATATTCTGATTATTATAAGGCAGATGCAACAAGGTCTAAACAGCATTGAAGAGAATATTTTGGCAAGTAGGGGCCTAGGAAACTGTCTACATCACTCAGGTAAAAGCATTTGGGCCTAAATAAAATGTTATGGAGCTCACTGATAGTCACAAATAATAGCTGCAATTTTCATATTTGCTTTCAGGATTTCTGTGAAAAATAGCTCATTTTCATTGTGGTCAGAGTGTCCTGCAAAATGCTTTACAGAGTCTGCCAAAATTATTAGACATTTAAATACAAGACAATGATTTGCTGTACAATACAAATTTTGGGGCCGCAGCCATAGTGTCTTGTTCATTATTAATTTTTCATTTAGTAACACCCAGTGCCCCCTCTCTAGTTTGTACATATGGTTGTTTGGAAGAAAATGGCCCCCAAAGAGAGTGACACTATTAGGAGGTGTGGCCTTGGGGTGGGTGTGGCCTTATTGAAGGAATGTGTCACTGGGGTTGTACCATGATTATAACAGAATAAACCTCTGAAAATGTAAGCCACCCAATTTAATGTTTTTTCCTTATAGGAGTTGCCATGGCCATAGTGTCTCTTCACAGCAATAGTAATCCTAAGACAGCACTTCATAAATATTTGTTGAAATGAATCAGACTTATTTATTAAAAATAAAGCTCTAGATGCTTTCTACATTAATTTATTACATGTAACACAATAGATTTATTGTTATTATTATCTTGGTCTAATGGTCAAGGAGTTAGAGGTAGAGAGATCAAGTCACATTTTAGAGTTAAACAGTAATAAATGGTAGGTCTGGAATTCAAACTCAATTTCTGAGTCTAGAGCTTTTCTCTGACCCATTATGATGATCTTTCATTCTTCACCTTGGTCCCAAGGACCTACTCACACCTTCTTGGTGCACCTCAGCATATATGTATATACATAATAACGAAAAGGATATTTTCCCAGTCCCAACAGATGCATCTACAATACATTTCCTAAACTGGCTCAGGGAACATTTAGAAAGCAGAATGGTCAGAAAGCCTATAGAGCCAGAAGATCAAGGAGTTTTTTGGTGAGATTGTATTTCCTAGTGGTATCAGAACTACACCCAAAAAGTCTCACCGACATGACTGCATAATCATGAGCTAAAGAAAGACATCAACAGTAGACAATGCCAGAGTAAATGGGCAGAAGACTGTGGGTTTTCAACACTGCACAAAGAACTACAGGCAACTCAGGAATGCTAAGAGTGGGAGAAATAGTCTTCCCAAAAATGTACATTAGTTGGTTCTGATACCAAATGGTCAGCCCAGAAAACATACACACATATAATATTATATAGATTGAGCAGATTATCTATGGGAGCACACACACACACACACACACACACACACACACACACACACACACGTAGCAAAAGTTAATGAAAATGAGCTTATATATAAATATGTCCTCTTTCAAATATATATACATATGAGAGTTTGGAGGGAGATAAGAAAGGAATAAGAAAATCATCATCTACTGATATTGTTATTATACTATAACCTCAAAATAAAAGAAATAATAAAAAAAAGGAAGTCTAAATAGCAGGCATTTATTATTTGAGTTTAATTTTATTTTTCATTTTTATCTACAACCTAATTGGGTTAAAAATCTATGAAGCAAAAATGCAACATATATCAAAGCCAGCACACTGACATTTATGACATTTCCAACAGAAAGGTTTGATTTCCAACTTCTTTTGGGACAAGAAATCAACTTAGGAAACAAACTGTTTCAATATGATCTCCTTTGGGAGTGATTTCTAAGTTCCCATCTGTGCATTCTGTTATGGACAGTAGATTTTCTTGGGAGAGGTCTAAGGAATCAGTCCTAGGGCTCTAGTCTGCCCCTCGGAAAGGCTCACTGGATGACCGAAGTTGCCTGTGGTTCATTCCTTTAAAGCTCCACATGTGTAAGAATTTCTCTGTCATCTTGATCTGGCAGAACTCTGTGCCCCAGAGCTGATTTTACATTTTCAAGAGTGTTTACTTTTAAAGGAGAAACCTGTCAGAGCTGTTCCTGAGCTCCTTTCTCACCGACTCACCACATTTCTCTTGGCTTCTTCACTGGGGTTCAGCAGTCTAAAAGTGGTTGCTACAGGGCCTAAACATACTATTCCTTAAAATTAATACAGTGTAGTTGGGTTATGGGGTGCATGCCTTTAATCATAACACTAGGAGACAGAGGCAGGAGGACCTCTGAGCTCACAGCCAGCCTGGTCTACATAGCCAGTTCCAGAAGAGCCAAGGCTACATAGAGGAGTCCTGTCTTGAAAATCCAAAAAAAATTTAATATAGTATAAAAGATAAACAGTAATTCACTCAGGGCTCAAAATCTTTGACTTTGAGCCTGGATAAAGTCTAAGCCTCTAATAGACACTTTCTCGTTTGTATAGTTTTTAAATATGGCACAATTATAGACATTTTGCAAAACCATAAAACAGCAAAGAGTTTAGTTAGTCCTTTGCATGTGTGGACCCTTCTACATGCTACAGTATACATCCCTGATTTTAAAAATATAAAGGAAGAAATGAATACACTTAGGGTAGCTGGAAGACAGAGGACACAGAAAGGACTCTAAAGGGTTGGAGACAGAGGAAGAGACAGAAGTAGACTTTGACACAAGTAAACTGGGGAATAGAAGAAATATTTAAAAATGAGAAAAATGCCAACCTCGGTAATCTCAGGGATGTAGTACATTGTGTTGATTATGGAGCCAGGAGGAAGCTGTGCGTGATATGGAGAGGGGTAGGGCTCAGAAACATCCGTACAGTCATTCTTACTCTGGTTTTGTCGTCTTTAGTTAAACATCAGAGCTGGTGTGTGATGTGGGAGCCACTAATAATACAATTTTATAGCTGAACCTCTTGGTGCACCAGATTTGAGGTCCTTTTTCAAATATTCCAGTGACAATCCAATTATGTGGTCCTAAAACAACCCCAAATGGCATAATTATCTTTTATACTTGCCATAAAAGGACCAGGTACTATCATCCATGCAATTCAAGTATAAGCTTTAGTCCATTCATTCACCACTCAGAAAATATGGACTAGCTTCCTAGTTCAAATACACGAGCAATTGAAGACTCAAGAGGCATATTATGAGACTGTAACCCTGTTATGAAAGAATACCTACTACATTTTTAGATATCCAAAACTACTTAGTGAATAGCTTCATGTTCACTTAAATCTGACTCAAATCTGTACAAAGATCATCTTTGCGCAATTTCTGACTTTATAGATCAAAGCTCCTTTCTCCTTTACTCTTCTCCTCAAAAGTAAGTTATAATGTTTTTATTGAGATTCAATTCTCAGATATAGGGTCATCTCTGGGGTGCTTCCTAAGCAGGATCCTGTTTGCCAAGGATGTGAGAGCACTGAGACACAGATGGGAGTGACAAAGAATAAGCAGTGCAAAAATCAGAGAGAGAGAAAGAGAGAGAGAGAGAGAGAGAGAGAGAGAGAGAGAGAGAGAGAGAGAGAGAGAATGATGACCATGGACAAGGAAAGACACTGAGATAGTTAGTTGAGTTCCTTGTGCGTTATCTACAAGGGTAGTAACCTCTTATTAGGTCTATGGCTTGCAAATACTTCTTTCCAATAAGGTCTTCTTACTCTGTACTCTTACTCCTTACTCATTTCTTTGGATATGTAGGAGCTTTTTTTGTCCCCTTCTACCTTTCTGTTACTACTCTTTATTTTCCTACCAATGTCACACATATGTTATGATTTTATGTGTCTGCTTAAAATCTAGAAACAACACATGAGAGATACATAAAATATTTGTTGTTCTGAGACTGGATTAATTTGCTTAATATGTTTATCTCCAGTTGTATTATTTTTTTCCAGAAAAAAACATAGCTTTATTCCTCATGTCTTAAACAATCCCTTGGTGTATTCATATACTTTCCTTTTCACCTCTCTATTGGTAGACACCTAAACTGCTTCCACAGCTACTGTGAACAGTGCTGAAAGAAAGTACTATGAAATGCTACCCTGGAGTTTTGGGTAAAAACACAGAGAAAGTGTATATAACCAGGTTCTTGGTAATTCTACTTTCAGGTTTTTGAGGAACCCCATAATAATTTCTACACTGGATGCACTAATTCACATCCCAACCAATTGTTTATAAAGCTGCCCTTCTGTCCATATCCTCACCAGTATGCCATTTGTTTTCTTAATGGCTGCCATTTTGACCAAAGTGAAATAAAATCTTAATGTCATTTTAATTTGCATTTCTCCAATGGCTAGTGAGGTGGAATATGATTTTATGTGTCTAATATCATTAGGATTTTTTTTAATCTTTTGAGAACTTTTTGTTATTGAATGACGTCTTTACTGGTCTACATGTTTCTGGTGGTTGATGGGTTCTATTTTATGCTAGTATAATGCTGTTTCAATCACTACTGCTTTGCAACACATAGTTTCAAATATGATAGTGTAGTACTCCAGATTTGTTCTTTTTGTATCATAATTGCATTAGTATCATGGATTGACTGAGGTTTCTGTCCTGCTCGGTTCCTGCAGTCATTAAGTCCCAAAGAAATCACACAGAGGTCTACATCAATTATAAACTGATTGGCCTAGTATCTCAGGCTTTTTATTAACTTTTATAACTTATATTAACCCATAATTCTTGTCTATGTTAGCCACGTGGCTCAGTACCTTATTCAGCGATGGCAGTCACATCTTGCTTCTGCTGCGTCTGGGTCACAACTATAGTCTGAAACTTCCCTTTTCCCAGAATTCTCGTTGCCCCACCTCTACTTCCTGCCTGGTCACTGTTGCTATGACCTCTACTTCCTGCCTGGCTACTGGCCAATTAGCATTTTATTAAAAATAATACAAGTGACAGGATAAAAGACCATTGTCCCACAGCAATCATGTGTATGTATCTGTGGTAAATTTTAGAACTATTTATATATCTATGAAAATTGGCTTTCAAAATTTTGATAGGATTACACCAGACCTATAGATCACTTTGAATAGTATTGACATTTTACAATATTAATAGCTCCAAACCAGAAGCAGAAATGTCTTTGCGTTTAATTGCTTTTTTTTCTGTGTTCTTTTATTAATGTTTTACAGTCTCCAGTTACATCTCTGCCACCTCCTTGGCTAAGTTTATTCCTAAGTATTTTATTTTTGCTGGTATTATAATTGGATTGTTTTTTATTTCCTTATTAAAGAAAGTTTATTTTAGTGTAAAAAAGATACACTCATTTAGACATGTTGATTTTTGTGTCCTACACATTTATAGAATTCTTTGGTCAGTTCTAGTAATTCTTAGTGGGAACTACAGTCTCTTCTATGTCAAGATCAAGCCATCTATAAGCAAGGAGAGCTATCCTTTACCTTTGGTTTCACACTGCTGTGGCCAGTCGGGAGAGGCTAAGTTGCCATCTGATTCTTGCTCCAGCACTGGGTGATGATGATGGCACCATATCAATTGGCTAAGTGAAGAAGGTACATGTCATATGCATTTCTCTGTGCTATAGGAGTCTTCATTTCTGATTATTTTATTATTTTCTAATTTTACTCTGTACTGTTTACATCACTGAGCATATCATTTTTTATTTCTGTAGGAGTTTCAGATCCTTTCAAAGCAGACAACACTCTCCACAGTCCTCACTGTCATTGCCCCCAAACACCTGCTGGGAGCAGCAGCTTGTGGGTAGCCCAGTTCTTCTACTTTAACTCGGGTCACTGCAGGTGAAAGCCTCAGAGACTGCCATGCTACTGCATGTCAGGAGCATTGCCTCAGTTATCCCATGAGAATGCTCCTGGCTTCTTGAATGTTCCTTTCTTGTACTCTTAGTTCCTTGAGGAAAAGTCTTTTCCTCTGCTTTTCTGGGTGAGTCTAGTATCTAGATGATTGACACATGATAAGGCACAGTAAATATATATTGGGCGAGTATAGAAATCAATATTCTCAGGGTTTTGCAATCAAACTTTGCTGAAACTAAGAACTAGAATGAGAACATTCTCTCTAGATACATAGAAAAGCATCCTGTAATGCTATAACAAGAGATGCTTATTAGTATTTGTATAGTAGGTACCCACTGATGGGCTCTGAAGTCTTTTAGGCAGGTTGCTAAGACAACTCCCAAATCTCATCCAGATGGTCTGACTTCTGGGACCAGTTTTGGTTCCTGTCCTCTTAGTTTGCTTCCTTCCAAAATTATAAACCAAAGACTTTAGGGGGCGGTAATTTTCAGTCTAAAATAAAACATTCCAGGAAAAATGGAAACCAAGTGACAAATAAAAAGGGGTCTGTCACTGGAAAAGCCAGTGTCATGTAATACAGGTAGTTCTTCATGAAGTCAGAGAGACAATCTTTAAACTACTGTGTATGAGACTAGAACTTGGCATAGAGAAGACAGGCAAGTAGATAGGCAAGCAATTTTTCTGACTTCCTCCTGGTTCACCATCATTGCAGGTGTTTTGAGTTACACTAGCTCCTTCTGATGTCTTTTAAGACTTCCTTGCAGGTCCAGTGTAGCCAGCATGCATGTGCTGGGGCTGGTTGCTCCTTTGCTCACATCGCCACCATCTCCAGGATTCTTCATGGCTTCGTGTGGGTGGGAGTTAGTATATGAAATTACTTCCCTTTAGACTAATGGACTTCCTGTTGAAATAGCTCACAGGACAGTGCTGCTTGCAGAACTTATTATTAAGTTCTCTTATTCCATCAGAATGTCATAATTACACATTCATTTTCAGGCACTGTCCATGTTAGAAATAGAATTTTCCACAAGCAGTGTTCTCAGTTCTCCTCTTTGATTATATCATTCTTCAGCTATTCCTCCTCTCTCCTTTTGGACAAAAAAAAAGCCACTATTCATATTTTCCCATTACATGAGAATCTAATTTTTCTCTTCTCACTTTCAATTTTTTGCTTGTCTTTTGTGTTTTATCACTTTAATTTTGATGTGCCTAGATGTGAGTATCTTTGTATTTATCTTATTTGGATTTCTTTAAGTTTCTCAGATGCCTAAGGTTCTCCATCATAGTTCAGATGTTGAAGGTCATTATACATGCAAATATTTTCTCAGTCTCCTTTATCTCTCTTCTTTTTCTAGTATTCCCATTGAACATGCTGACACACAAAACATTCCATCTTGGGTCTCTGAGACTATGTTTATTATTCCCTCTTGTTTACTTCCCTTGGACCAGGTTTATCACCTTAATTCGGCTGGTGATCCCATCTAGTGTATTTTTCATGGTTTCTGTACTTTGAAGTTCTGGAGTTTCCATGTTTAAAATGTCAATTCTGTTTCTCTATTGAGCCTCCCCACTTATGGAGTCACTGTTAATATCATTTAGTTATTTCAACAGCCTTACTTTGAAATATATTGTATACTTAATCCAACATCTGGATCCTCATCTACTCAGAGGTAGTTTTTATTGGATACTGTCTGTTTCAACTCTATGGCTAGCCCTTTTATTTTCTTTCGTAATTTAGGTAATTAAACCATGAACACTTAGATGTCCTTGTATAACAATTCAGTATTTTGACTTAATTTAATTTTTTTGTGATTTATTCATTTATTTTATTTCTTACCCGTAATTAATTTATTTCAACTCATTTTCTGTGGAACCTATTTCCTCTGTTATATATAAAGCCATCAAATGTGTCTCTTCTGAGCTTATTTATTCTTTCTTTTTAGACTTACTTTATAGATGGCCCACCTTTGTGTTCAAAGTCATGCAATCAGCTTATTGGTTATTGTTTGACCAATGAAAGACATTGTTTACATATGCCTATTTGCAAGGCTTCAGGCTCCTGCTGAGCTTGGAAGAACACTCAAAAGTTGACCTTTTTTTTTCCTTTTTAAGTTTGCTAAGGTCTCCACACTGGCCCTTCTTGGTTTTCCTGCATATGCATGTGTTCTGCAGTGCAGAGCCAAGCGAAGCTTGTCCTGCTCTCTTGTCTGGCTCCTGTTGTCACGACTGGCTGGTCCACCATCATTCCATCTGTCACCCATAGGCTGTGAGAAAGCATCCTGTATCTCTCCAGTGGCTTCTCTCTAATTCTTTGTTTGTCACTTTTGGAAACACCAAGAGATTTGCCTCTTCCTATTTTTAGTTCACCATCCAAATAGAAGTAGCCCCTCTGGGTCAGATCGGTGCTTTCCAAACCCCTCCTCCTCTGGTAGAGCTACCATGCTGGCTGTTTAAGCAGCCTGAGTCAGCAAGGTCTTGAGTCTATGTTCATGCCTGAAACTTCAATGTTTTCCAAGCATAGATACTTTCCAATGCATTGTCTGCCCTTGTTCTACTTCCAGATCCTGGATGAGTTGTTTTTTGGACAGTTTTGATAATCTCTACCCTGTTAGAGCTGGAACTCTCTCTCAGATCAGAATACTTTTGCTTGTTGCTTTGTTTCTGATGTTTCTGTATCACTTTGTTTGAATTTATCTTTTATAAAAATCAAGAGTTGGGTTTTCCTTTGTGATCTATTGTTAAAAGCAACCTTTTGCTCTTCAGCAAATTAATTAAAGTTATTTACATTTATCAACTTTTATACAGACTACATTTCATCTTATCCCTGTGATCATGAGTCCTGTGTTATTCTCTGTTCTATAATATTGATAAAGTGCTGAGTGGATCTCCTGCTGCCTAATAGTTCTGTACATTGATTGCTTGAAATGCCATGTAGAAAAGTTTACATATTTGTCTTAGAGATTACTTTTATAATTAAATCTTTATATAACAAAATATGTTATATTTCCTTAATAGTAAGTTTTGGTTCTACCATGAGCAAGCATCATTTTCTTTCTCCATCTTTGGTATAGCTTAATTTTATTAGCAGTATTTTCTTAGTATTTCTACTTCTAATGGTAAGTTATGCTATGAGCACAGAACTTTAGTGATTTAACTGAATAAATTCTCTGTGAACTATATAGGTGAGGTAATAAGCTCCTGAACATTTTACCATTTTACTTCTTTTTTCTAATTATTTGTGTCAATTTGCATTATAGGAAAATATATTATTTTCATTTTTAATCACATAAATTATCATATTTGATTTAATCTTTTTAAAAAAGTATTTTATTGTATTTATTTAATTTAGCATGTGTGTGTGTGAGTGTGTGTCTGTGTTCGCAAGATATGGCATGCATGTGCTGTGCCATAGCCCATCTGTATGGTCAGAAGACAGGCTGTGAGATGGCATGCATGTGCCGTGCCATAGCCCATTTGTATGGTCAGAAGACAGGCTGTGAGGTGGCATGCATGTGCTGTGCCATAGTCCATCTGTATGGTCAGAAGACAGGCTGTGAGGTGGCATGCATGTGCCATGCCATAGCCCATCTGTATGGTCAGAAGACAGGCTGTGAGGTGGCATGCATGTGCCGTGCCATAGCCCATCTGTATGGTCAGAAGACAGGCTGTGAGGTGGCATGCATGTGCCGTGCCATAGCCCATCTGTATGGTCAGAAGACCAGCTGTGAGGTGGCATGCATGTGCCGTGCCATAGCCCATCTGTATGGTCAGAAGACCGGCTGTGAGGTGGCTGTTCCCTTCCACTGTGCAGGCCCCATGATTGGAGCTCAGCTACTCAGGTTTTCCAGCCCAGCTGTTTTCTTCATATGTGAATCTTCTGAGAAACAGAGGGTCAAAAACTACTCCTTGATTTTTTTCTTTCTATTGCTGCATATTTTTTTGAGAACATTTTGTGCAATTTCTCTTCAAAAATAACAATCTTTTTGCTTAGTTGCTCAAAGACCCCATCCTTCCCCCCCCCCGAATTGAATAACTTCTCCGCGAACAACTTTTGTCGTTCATGACTAATACAAGAACGAGACAGGGCCTTTAATATGTCTGCTCAACTATGTGTACTATCAAATTGTTTTGTACTCTATTTTAGCATCTCCAATTATATATATTTTAGTTTTAGATTAACTGATTTATTGATTTTTTTCTGTAATTCTTTCAAATGTCTTCCTTGTTTTCTCTGCATTTGGTGAACTTCTGTTATTTCTAAATTTTGTACCCTAGAGTGCTTTCAACAGGGCTTATGAATCAAATATTTGTGTGTGTGTGTGTTTTATTTGATTTTTTTTCTGACTTATGTTTTCCTCTCATTTGTATTTATTTCCTCATCTTACATTTCCATTTATTCTCTGTGTCAAACCTGGAACTTTAACATTTCTATTTCATGATCTTCATTTATCGAGGGGACATATTGGCTTGCTAAGGCTGCCATAACAAAGTGCGACACACCAAGTAACTTAACAGGAGAAAATGTTTTCATAGTCTTTGATGTTGAAAGTACAAGTTCAAGGTTTTAGAAGGGTTGATTTCATCTGAGGTCTCTCTTATTCTACTCATTGTAGACAGAAGTTGCTGTGTGCCTGGGCCTCCAACCATTCAGTACCAAAGCAACAAACAGAGGCTAATATTACTTATAAACTGTTTGGACTATTAGTTCAGGCTTATTACTAACTAGCTCTTATAACCTAACCTATAATAATTGCCTATGTTTAGCCATGTGTCTTGGTACCTTTTCTCAGTAAGGCATTCTCATCTTGCTTCCTTTGCATCTGACTGCTGACTTTATCTCTGCCTTTCCTCTTCCCAGAATTTTCCTAGTCTGGTCACCCTGCCTACACTTCTGGCTACTGGCCAATCAGTGTTTTATTAAGCCAATATAAGTAACAAATATTTACAGTGTACAAGAGCATTATCCCACAGCATTTCCCCTTTTCTCTTTTTAAAATAAAAAGCACTGACTCTAATCTCCTTGGTTTAGCTTTTTTCCTGACCATTATCCATAACAACTTGTAACCAACTTCCTAAACAAAGACAAACATCCATAATCCATTGTTTGGGAATGTGGGCATAATTTTCTAGGCTACTTTCTGTTGATTGGAGGCACTAACAATCATTACGGGGAGCCAAAGAAACTTTAGGGTTATGGTCAAGTCCTGATTAGGGTATTCCGTGAAGCTTAATCATCACAGCAGGAAGTCTTGAGGCTGCTCTAGATGCAGAACTTAGAAGAAACTGCAACTGTGCTCTGAAACACTGGATCATCTGGGCCATCTGTTCCAATTGAAGATTTTTCAGGGGGTCTTCTTTGATCAAACCATATTTTTTTAACCTTATTTTTCTTGTTTTCATATTCTTTTATTTTTCATTCAAAAATGTACATTTTCTCCCCTTCTCCCAGTCCCCTCCTGCTCCCCCACTACCTCTCTTCCCTTCCCCTGCTTCCTTAAGAGGGGGCAGGGTACCCTGCCCTGTGGGAAGCCCAAGGCCCTCCCCCCTCCATCCCAGCCTAGGAAGGTGTGCATCCATATAGACTAGGCTCCCAAAAGCCAATACATGCAGAAGAGATAGGTCCCAGTGCCATTATCATTGGCTTCTCAGTCAGCCCCCATTGGCAGCCACATTCAGGGATTCCGGTTTGATCATATGCTCATTCAGCCTTGATCCAGCTGGATTTGGTGAGCTCCCATTAGTTCAGGTATGCTGTCTCAGTTGGTGGACCAGCCCCTTGTGGTTCTGACTTCCTTGCTCATCTTCTCACACCTTTTGCTCTTCGACTGGACCTTGAAAGCTCAGTCCATTGCTCTGACGTGAATGTGGGTCTCTGTCTCTATCTTCATCTATCAGACGAAATTTCTATGGTGATGATCAAGATATTCATCAATGTGACTATAGGACAAGGCTAGTTCAGGCATCCTCTCCTCTGCTGCCCAAGTACCTAGCTGGGGACACCTAGGATCCCCTCTAGAGCCAAGTCTCTAGCCAATCCTAAAATGACTCCCTTAATGTAGATATCTTATTCCCTTCTCCAATATCCACACTTCCTCCATCTCCACCCTCCCACTCCCCCAAGCTCTCCCCAGTCCATCCCTTCTTCCTTCTCCCTCCGCCTCTCTCCTTCACCCACCCCTACCCGCACCCCTACCTCCACCCTTATCCCCACTCCCTTGTTTCCAAATTTTGCCTGGCGATCTTGTTTGCTTCCAATTTCCAGGAGGATCTATATATGTTTTTCTTTGGGTTCACCTTGCTCCTTGGCTTCTCTAGGCTTATGACCTATAAGCTTAATGTCCTTTGTTTATGGCTAGGGTCCACTAATAAGTGAGTACATACCATAATCATCTTTTTGGGTTTGGGTTATCTCACAAAGGATAGTGTTTTCTATTTCCATCCATTTGCATGCAAAATTCAAGATGTCATTGTTTTTTACCGCTGAGTAGTATTCTAATGTGTATATATTCCACACGTTCTGTATCCATTCTTCCATTGAGGGGCACCTAGGTAGTTTCCAGGTTCTGGCTATTACAAAAAATGCTGCTATGAACATAATTGCACAAATGCTTTTGTAGAATGATTGGGCTTCTCTTGGGTATATTCCCAAGAGTGGTATTGCTGGATCCTGAGGTAGGTTGAGTCCCAATTTCCTGAGAAACCGCCACACTGATTTCCAAAGTGGTTGCACAAGTTTACATTCTGACTAGAAATGGATGAGTGTTCCCCTTACTCTGCATCCTCTCCAGCATAGGCTATTATTGGTGTTTTTGATTTTAGCCATTCTGACAGGTGTAAGATGGTATCACAAATTTGTTTTGATTTGTATTTCCCTGATTGCTAAGGAAGTTGACCTTAAGTATCTTTTGGCCAATCGAACTTCTTCTGTTGAGAATTCTCTGTTCAAATTATTACCCAAATTTTTAATTGGGTAATTTAGAATTTTAATGTCTAGTTTCTTGAGTTCTTTGTATATTTTGGAGATCAGACCTTTGTCCGATGTGGGGTTAGTGAAGATCTTCTCCCATTCAGTAGGATGCCTTTTTGTCTTAATGACTGTGTCCTTTGCTTTACAGAAGCTTCTCAGTTTCAGGAGGCCCCATTTATTCATTGTTGCTCTTATTGTCTGTGCCACTGGGGTTTGACATAGGAAGTGGTCTCCTGTGCCCATGTATTGCAGGCTACTTCCCACTTTCTCTTCTCCCAGGTTCAGTGTGGTTGGATTTATATTGAGGTCTTTAATCCATTTGGACTTGAGTTTTGTGCATGATGATAGATAAGGATCTATTTTCATTCTCCTACAGGTTGACATCCAGTTATGCCATCACAATTTGTCAAAAATGCTTTCATTCTTCCATTGTATAATTTGAGCTTCGTTTTCAAATATGAGGTATTCATAGGTTTGTGGATTAATATCCAGGTCTTTGATTGATTCCATTGTTCAACATCTCTGTTTTTATGCCAATACCAAGCTATTTTTATTACTGTAGCTCTGTAATAGAGTTTGAAGTCAGGGATGGTAATGCCTCCTGAAGTTCCTTTATTGTATAGGATTGTTTTGGCTATGTTGGGCTTTTTGTTTTTCCATATAAAGTTAGTTATTGTTCTCTCAAGGTCTATGAAGAATTTTGTTGGGATTTTGATGGGGAGTGAATTGAATCTATAGATTGCTGTTGGTAGAATTGCCATTTTTACTATATTGATCCTTCCAATCCAGGAGCATGGGAGATCCTTCCATTTTCTGGTATCCTCTTCGATTTCTTTCTTCAAGGTTTTAATGTTTTTGTCAGATAGATCTTTATTTCCTTCATGAAAGGTGATGTTTCTCTGATTTCCCTCTCTGTTTCTTTATCCTTTTGTATAGGAGGGCTACTGTTTTTTTTTTTTTTAGTTGATCTTATATCCTGCAACATCACTGAAGGTTTTATCACCTGTAGAATTTTCTTTGGTAGAGTTTTTGGGGTCCCTTATGTACACTATCATATCATCTGCAAATAACAAAAGTTTGACTTCTTCCTTTCCAATTCGAGTCCTCATGATCTCCTTATTTTGTCTTATAGCTATTGCTAGAACTTCAAGCACTATATTAAAGAGATATGGAGAGAGTGGGCAGCCTTGTCTTGTTCCTGATTTTAGTGGAATGGCTTTGAGTTTCTCTCCATTTAATTTGATGTTAGCTGTTGGCTTGCCGTATATTGCTTTTATTATATTTAGATATGATACTGTATCCCTAATCTCTCCAAGACCTTTATCAAAAAGGGGTATTGAATTTTGTCAAATGCTTTCTCAGCATCTAATGAAGTGATCACATGGTTATTTTCTTTCAGTTTATTTATATGATTGATTACATTGATAGATTTTCGTATGTTGAACCAGCCCTGCATCTCTGGGATGAAGCCTACTTGATCATAATGAATGATTTTTGATGTGTTCTTGGATTCGGTTTGCCAATATTTTATTGAGAATTTTTGCATCGATGTTCATGAGTGAGATTTGTCTGTAATTCTCTTTCTTGGTTGCGTCTTTGTGTGGTTTTGGTATCAGGGTAACTTTACCTTCATAAAAAGAGTTTGGCAATGACCCTTCTGTTTCTATTATTTGAAACACATTAAGGAGTATAGGTATTAGCTCTTCTTGGAAATTTTGGTAGAATTCTGCATTAAATCCATCTGGTTCTTGGCTTTTTTTGGTTTGGAGGATTTTGATGACAGCTTCTATTTCCTTGCGACTTATAGCTCTATTTAAATTGTTCACCTGGTCTTGATTTAATTTCGGTATATGGTATTTATCTAAAAAACTGTCCATTTCTTTTACATTTTCCAATTTTGTGGCATACAGGCTTTTGTAGTAAGACCTAAAGATTCTCTGAATTTCCTCAGTGTCTGTTGTTAAGTCCCCCTTTTCATTTCTGATCTTGTTAATCTGAGTGTTCTCTCTCTGACTTTTGATTAGTTTGGATAGGAGTGTGTCAATCTTGTTGATTTTCTCAAGGAACCAGCTCTTTGTTTCATTGATTCTTTGGATTGCTTTTTGTGTCTCTATTTTGTTGATTTCAGCCCTCAGTTTGATTATTTCCTCTACTCCTCCTGGGTGAGTCTGCTTCTTTTTTTCTAGAGCTTTCAGGTGTGCTGTTAAGTCACTAATGTGTGCTTTCTCCGTTTTCTTTATGTGGGCACTAAGTGCTATGAACTTTCCTCTTAGCACTGCTTTCATAGTGTCCCAAAGGTTGGGTTATGTTATGTCTTTATTTTCATTGAATTCAAGGAAGTCTTTAATTTCCTTCTTTATTTCTTCCTTGACCCAGGAGTGGTTCAGTAGTTGACTGTTCAGTTTCCATGAGTTTTTAGTCTTTTGGGGGGGTGGAATTGTTGTTTAATTCTAACTTTACTCCATGGTGATCTGATTAGACACAGGTGGTTTCTCCAATTTTTTTGTATCTGTGGATGTTTGCTTTGTTACCGAGTATGTGATCAATTTTCAAGAAGGTTCCATGAGATGCTGAGAAGAAGGTATATTCTTTCCTGTTTGGGTGGAATGTTCTATAGATGTCTATTAAGTCCATTTGATACATTACATCTGTTAGTTCTTGTATTTCTCTGTCAAATTTCTGTCTGGTTGACCTGTCCATTTGTGAGAGAGGAGTGTTGAAATCTCCTACTATTAGTGTGTGTGGTTTGATGTGTGCTTTGAGTTTTAGTAATGTTTCCTTTACATATGTGGATGCTTTTATATTAGGGGCATATATATTCAGGACTAAGACTTCATCCTGATGGATTATTCCTGTTTTGATTCTAAAGTGTCCATCTCCATCTCTTCTTATTGATTTTAGTTTGAAGTCAATTTTGTCAGATATTAGTATAGCCACACCTACCTGTTTCTTGGGGCCGTTTGATTGAAAAACCTTTTCCCTACCCTTACTCTGAGATAATGTCTGTCTTTCTGGTTGAGGTGTGTTTCTTGTAAACAGCAGAATGTTGGGTCCTGTTTTCATATCCATTCTCTTAACCTGTGTCTTTTTATAGGTGAATTGAGTCCATTGATATTAAGTATATTAATGACCCGTGGTTGTTAACTCCGGTTATTATTTTTTTTTTGGGTAGTGTTTGTGTGTTTCCCTTCTTTGAATTGTGCTGGTGGAGGGTTGTCAGTTGTCTGTGCTACTGTGGGTGATGTTGTCTTCCATGGTTTGTGGTTTTCCTTCTAGTACTTTCTGTAAGGCTAGGTTTGTGGCTATGTATGTCTTAAATCTGTTTTTGTCCTGGAATATTTTGTTTTCTCCATTGATGGTGAATGCAAGCTTTGCTGGGTATAGTAGTCTGGGCTTGCATCCATGGTCTCTTAGTGTCTGCAGCACATCTATCCAAGACCTTCTGGCTTTCATGGTTTCCAATGAGAAGTCAGGTGTAATTCTGATAGGTTTACCTTTATATGTTACTTGCCCTTTTCTTTTGCAGCTCTTAATATTCTTTCTTCATTCTGTATGTTTTGTGTTTTGTTTATTATATGGTGAGGGGATTTTTTTTTTGATCCTGTCTATTTGTTGTTCTGTATGCTTCTTGTACCTTCATAGGCATATCCATCTTTAGGTTGGGAAAGTTTTCTTCTATAATTTTGTTAAACATATTTTCTGGGCCTTTTGAGCTGTAATTCTTCTCCTTCTTCTATCCCTATTATTCTTAGGTTTTGTCTTTTCATGGTGTCCCAGATATTCTGGATATTTTGTGTTAAGAACTTGTTGGATTTGTTGTTTCCTTTAATCAATAAGTTTATTTCCTTTATAGTTTCTTCAGTGTCTTAGATTCTTTCTTCTATCTCTTGTATTCTTTGGTTATACTTATCTCTGTAGTTCCTGTTCGTTTACCCAGATTTTCCATTTCCAGAGTCCCTTGTTTTGTGTTTTCTTTATTACCTCTATTTCAGTCTTCAAGTCATGAACTGTTTACTTCACTATTTAATTGCTTTTTCTTGGATTTCTTGGGTTTCTTTGAGGGATTTATTAATTTCTTCTAGCTTTTTGTTTGGCTTCTCCTTTTCTTTAAGGGAGTTTTTCACTTCCTCTTTAAAGGTCTCCATCATTTTCCTTAAGTAACGTTTAAAATCATTTTCTTCTACATCTTCTGGAATAGGGTGTTCAAGTCTTCTTGTTGCTTGCTCACTGGATTCTGGTGTTGTCATGATGCTTTTCATGTTGTTGGAGGAATTCTTGCATTGGTGCCTGCCCATCTCTTCCTTCAAATACAGTCAGGAGTGTCTTGGCGTCTTGATCCAATCTTTGCTGTGAGTGACAGTGTACTTGGAGAATTTTCTTGGTCTGTCCTCTCTTAGGGCTTCAAGGTACTGAAGCCGGTTATGCTGGTGGATCCCTCTGGATTGCTGATCTCAGCACAGGAACAGGGACTCCTGGAGGGCCAAGGATCCTGTAGAGGAAAGGGGGAACTTGTGGGGAGGGGAGGGGAGGGTAGTATGGAACAAAGAGGCTCCATGCAGCAGGGGCTGGTGGTGCCTGCACTCCCTTCTGGGGACCTTCCAGCAGGGCTCTCACACACTCACCCCTCTGGACCACTGATCTCAGCACAGGAACAGGCCAACCTTATTTTTCTTAACTCAGAATGAATTCACAGCCTTTCATTTCCTGTGGGAACAAAAGCAAAATCTCTTTCCCAAAGTAACAAATCTTTTCACTTAAATTTTGAAGCCAAGGTATTTTCAAAATATGTAAGTTGAATTAATCCAGCAGCACTTATAATCAAATGTCTTTCAGCACTTCTTGGTCTTTCCTCAGCAGTCAAACAATTCAAAGACAACACAATAGCAAATAGTACCCAGATTCTCTGTGCATTTTCCACCTTCACATGGCTCTTTTTTAAAAAAATCTATTTCTTTTACTTTTTAAATTTTTTTGCAGCAGGATTTCTCTGTGTGTCTTTGTAGACACAGCCTGACCTCAAACTCACAAGGGTACATCTGCCTCTTCCTCCCAAGTACTGGGATTAAAGGCATGTGCCCCCACACCCAACTACTCTATTTCTTTTCTTTCTTTTTTTAAAGTACATTCTCTATCCTTTTTCTTTTCTCTCCAAAACTTATGTATGTTTTTAAACACACTGTAAACCATTTAGAGTTTTTTTCAGTCTAAATCTGTCTTTACTGTACATCTCTACATTTTTCTGACCACGTGAGTCTTTAATCTGCTAAGCGATATGGCTAAGATTAAAGCTTCAGGTTTGATGGCTGGATCCACTTCATTCACTAGGTTTTGGAGAGTCTTGCTTCATGGTGGTGGTACTGGCGGGAACCACATTTATTCCCACAACTCTGTGGAGTTTCTAGGTCCATGCCACCACCAAGATGCATGCCGCAGCCTGCTCATGAACTCCATTTAAGTATTTGGTGGCATGGCCTCTTAAAATGCTGCCGTGTTGTTCTTTTGGCTAACACCAAGTTAGGAAGCCTTTTTTTTTTTTAAGTAACTGTACCTGTGCTTGCTGCTGGCAAACAGCCAACAGGAGTAAGGACAGTAACCAATTAGCTGTGCTTTACTCTGTTTTTGTCTGTGTAGAATCATTTTTTAACTTTTCTCAGGCTTTATGTGGAAATTCTTGCCAAATGTTTGGGCTCCATATATAGACAGGAGTTTATGTCCTCCCCAGTCCTGCAGCCATTCAGTCCCAAAGAAATACACAAAGGCTTATATTAATTGTAAACTTAACTATTAGCTCAGGCTTATTATTAAGTATCTCTTACAACTTAACCCATAATTCTTGCCTATGTTTAGTCACATGGCTTGGTACTTTTTCTCAGTAAGGCATTCTCATCTTGCTTCCTTTGCGTCTGGCTAGTGACTGTGTCTCTGCCTTTCCTCTTCCCAGAATTCCCCTAGTCTGGTTGTCCTGCCTATACTTCCTGCCTGGCTACTGGCCAATCAGTGTTTTATTAAATGAGTATTAGTGACAAATCTGTACAGTGTACAAGAATATTATCTTACAGCAACTCATGGTTATTTTCTTCCTGTGCCTTTCTGTGGTCTTCTCTACGAATATCTCTTCATGTCATAAAGACACCAGACATATGATAGTGCCACCTTAATGACTTCATGTGTTTTTAATACCCCCAGGGACCTAACCCTGAAAGCAGTAACATTTTGATGCACTGAAGTTAAGACTTTAGTATTTGACTGAAAAAATTGTAATAAATTATATGACTATTTTTATTTACTCATTTTGTGTATTTTTCCAATAGCAAAACTTGCTTTCCTCCAATATATTTTTATAGTACTTTTATTTGTATTACATGTAAATTTTGTTTATATCAACCAAAGAATTTTCCGGGGTTGTTTCCTTATATAAGGTGTGTGTGTGTGTGTGTGTGTGTGTGTGTGTGAGTGTGTTTGTGTGTGTGGTGCTCATACTGGTCTTCTGGATATCTTTTTTCCCTATAATCAAAAACCACTTCATTTCTTATACACTATATCCTGATGGTAGTTTCCTTTCACTCTGCCCCTCCAAGCTCCTCTCTACCTTTCTTCCCTTCTGGATCCACTCCCTTTTCTGTCTCATTAAAAATGAACAGACATCGAAGAGATAACAGTAAAATATGCCAAAATATAATATGATGAAGCAAAAACTGTCATGCTGAAGTTTGACACAGAATTCAACAGGAGGAAAACAACCCCAAGAGCAGTCACAAGAGTCAGAGACCCACTTGTTCAAGAATTCCCTTCAAGTACTAAGGTAATGGTTATATTATATATGCAGAGGACCTGGTGCAGACATATGTGGGTCCTGTGTCTTCTGCTTCAGTCTCTATGACCTCATATGCACCTTGTTTAGTTGATGCAGAAAGCCTTGTTCTCCTGATGTCCTTCATCCCATCTGATTGTTACAACTCCAGTGCTCCTCCTCTTCCATGGGTTTGTTGAGCTCAGAGAGGAAGGATTTGATGGAGAAACCCCACTTAGAGATCTTTCTGCATAGTGTGTGTGTGTGTGTGTGTGTGTGTGTGTGTGTGTGTGTGTGTGAGAGAGAGAGAGAGAGAGAGAGAGAGAGAGAGAGAGAGAGAGAGAGAGAATATATTTCTTTTACAAACTTGGATGCCCTTGTTTTTGGTGCATAAATATTAAGAATTGAAATGTCATCATGGTACATTTTTCTTTTGATGAGTATGTAACATCATTCTCTCTCTCTTTTGGTTAATTTGGTTTGAAGTATATTTTGTTAGATATAAAGGGTCTACACCAGCTTGCTTCTTGAGCCATTTTCTTAGACAATCTTTTTCAACCTTTACCCTGAGGTAACTGGAAGTTGAAGTGTGTGTTTCTTATATGCAGCAGAAGGATGGATCTTGTTTTCATATCCATTATGTTAGTCTGTTTATTTTTATTGGGGAATTAAGATCATTGATACTAAGAGATATTAATGACAAATGATTGTTTATTCCTATTTTTGTTGTCGTTGTTGGTGGTGGTGGTGCGTGTGAGTGACTGTGTGTGTGTGCTTCCCTTCATTTGATTTTGTTGATATACATTCTCTGAGTTTTCATGTGTGTGGTTAATCTCCTTAAGTTGGAGTTTTGTTCTAGCACCTTTTGTCGAGCTAGATTTGTGGATAGATACTGTTTAAATTAGATGTTATCATGGAATATCTTATTTTCTCCATCTGTGATAGTTAGAAGTTTTGTTGGGTCTAGTAGTTTGTTTGGTCGGGCATCTTTGGTCTCTTAGAGTTTGCAGCACATCTATGCATACCCTTCTGGCTTTTAGAGTCTCTATTTAGAAATCAGATGTAATTCTAATAAGTTTACCTGTATATGATATTTGGTCTTTTTCTTTGAAGCTTTTAATATTCTTTGTTCTATATGTATATTGTTTTGATTATTATGTGGCAAGGGAACTTTCTTTTCTATTCCAATCTATTTAGTGTTCTGTTTGCTTCTTGTATCTTTACTGGCATCTCCTTCTTTAGGTTAGAAAAGTTTTCTGTGATTTTTTTTGAAAACATTTCCTGGGCTTTTTAGCTCAGTTTCTTCATCTTCCTCTATAGGTGTTATTCTTAGGTTTGAGCTTTTTCACAGTGTCCCAGATTTCTTGGATGTCCTGTATCATAGCTTTTTAGATTTAACATTTTCTTTGACTGATGTATCCATTTCTTCTATCTTCAATGCCTGAGGTTCCCTAGATTCTCTCCTATATTCTGTTGGTGAAGCTTGACTCTGTACATCCTGCTTGAATTCCTAAATTTTTTTCCAAAGGTTACTCAGTTTATATTTTCATTATTGATTCTATTTCCATTTTCATGATTTCAATTGTTTTGTTTGTTTCTTTCATTTGTGTGTGTGTGTGTTTTCTTTGAGGGATTTATTGATTTCCTCTTGAAGGACATCTATAATCTTTATATAGTAGTTTCTAATGTGCTTCATCTATGTTGAAACATTCAGGGCCTGCTGTTTGTAAGATAGCTAGGCTGTAGTGGAGACATAGACATTGTTCTGGCTGTTGTTTGTATTTTTTTGCTGGTATCTTGGCCTCTGGGTCTGGGATGATTAAGGGTTTAAATTTTGGTTTCTGGATTACTCTTTGTTGGGTGGGTATTTGGGTATTTTGTTCCATGATTTCTATTTCCTCTCTTTGGAGAGTATAATGACTGTGAGTTGCCTGTTTTCCTAGACTGGTGTGTTCCCAGGAATTAGAGGTATTAGAGATTGGAAAAATGAGATAAGGTAGGGGAAGAAGGTTTGCAATGGAGGGTCTTTGTGATCTCTCAGAGATGGGATCACAGAGGAGAGGGAGACCATAGAAGGTTTCAAGTTACAGAGCTGGGGATACAACTGGCAGTATTGAGTTCAGGAGCAGTAGAAGAAGTGTGTGCAATGAACATGAAAAAGCTCAGACACTTGCTCAAGGTCACACACGTGTGCTCCTAAATCCACATCCCAATGGCTAGGTGACCTCCACCAAAAAACCCAAGGTATACCTTTATACCTTGAAATTTTACTTTTCAAATAGTGATTAAGATTCCATGTCAACTATATAGTACTTCATTTATATTTTGTTTTTATGAACTTACTAATAATCAAAATGTTCCTCTCACGAGAATATTCTAAATAGATCCTTAGTACATTTCCAATTCCAATATCATGGAAAAGGTACCACCATAGCGTTATAGGACCTCGATGTTGGAAGGCCTGTTAATTACCTCTGTCAAAGACTAGAATTTTCTCCTTGCTCTTTCATCAATCAGCCTGGGAGATTCAGCATTTCTCCAGACAGTCGGTTTATCTTCAGCTACGATCTATTCATAAGTCTTCCTAAGACTGAGCTGAGTATGCAGTTAGAACCTTACTTGTGCTATTGGTAACTACATTCTTGTGTCACAGTGGCTTTTCAGGCTTTGAAAGACAGAGCCTCTTCCTGGATGCTTTCCCTTTGTTTAGGTGAACAGCTTTCTATCCATCCACACTCTGCCAGAATCTCAATGCGTCAGAATTTATTTGAGCTAAGCACAGGTTTAAAGTTGTTGCAACTCGGGATGATCAGGCCCTTGTTTGGGATAGTGTGTTCTTGGGGAGCTTCACCTCAACATTAAGTCATACCTAAATTAGGGCTGTTAAAACAGCGATGCTTTTCACCACCATCCTGTCATTCTTCTGTCCTTGTCTTTTATCTCCCACTTTGAGAAAGTCTTGCTTTGTGGCCCCAGCTGCCTTGAATGCTCATTTTCCTGCTATTTGGCCTGCTATTATGATTGCTTCTTTCTTCTTCTTTCTCTGCAGCTGTCCACTTTGTTCTCTCTGCTGGAGCCATATTGTATTACTTTGGGCAGGTTGGTACCTACAGCCTGGATATGCAAATGTGCACTCCTGCCCAGCAAATGATCCCCTTTCTCTCTGCTCTGTCTCCTTGTTCTTCCATTGTGATGCTCTCTAGTGAATGCTTCCATGTTGTCAGAGCATTTCAGAATTTCTCATGTGTCTCTGTCCTTTGGGTGACATCATAAGATATCCTTAAAAACACTAGAAAGCTCTCGCTGCTCTTCCTTCAGTAGTTTATTTTGGTTGCAAGTGTTTTAAATGTGCAATAATATATAAATACTAAATGTAAAGTATTATGTTGTTGATTTTCATCCATTTAATCTATCAAGACTTTGGATATTCATGACCCTGTCACTGAGAATATTTGCACAGTCACTAAATATTTTGTTACAGTTTTATCTATGCTCTGATCCAATCAATGCCTAGAATCTTGGACCATAGCGCTCGAAGGTTCCTTTCAGGCTGGTGTCCACTCTTTTGATTATGTTCATTAAGATAAGATTTCATTCACTTTGCCAAATGATAACTCACCTTTTAAATTTTGAAAAGAAAATTCTCTTAGATTTCCCTTAAACAGCTGATCTAAAATCTCAAAAAATAATTTCAGTTTATTTAGTAAATATACAGCTGACTTTTAGTAAGCATAATTTCTTCCTCTAAGTTCTTGTTAAATAGTTTTAAAATAGATTCTTATTTAAGATCAATTATATATATATATACATATATATGTATATGAATGAAATTTGTTGAAGTATTTGAGACTAAGAGGGATACAACAAAGAAGCATGTTTTTAAACACTATTGTATACTATCACTTAAGAGTTGTATTAATATGCTATCTTATATTTAGTTCATAATCAAATGTCACAGTGATGCTTTTCAGAATAGTGTGCAAACAAGGCTCATGTGTTGTAATTAGCTGGCAAGCCTCTTCTAGCCTTCTAAGCCTAGAGTAGCTTCTCTGCCTCTTGAGCTTTCACATCATTGATGAGCTTTTGAGAATCTCAGTGAAATTGTTTTGCAGAATGTCTTGTTTCTCTACAATGAGATTCTGGCAAACTGTTTTTGGCAAGAAGAGCATGTAGGTGCTATTTGTTCCCAGCGTATGATGTCATGTGACAGGCAATGTCTAGATCCTGTCACTGATGATTGCCATTTGATCTCTTGGTTAAAGTAGTGTGCACTGTGTTTCTCTGCTACAAAGTCAGCCTTCCTCCTTCATACTTATTAGTTACTCTGTGGGTGTATATCTTAAGGTCTGTTCACTTTAAAACTTAGAATATCTTCATGTGCTTAACATCTTGTTTCTTGGATTCTTTGGGCATTTCAGGCTGCTGGGCCATCACTGAGTC
This sequence comes from Ondatra zibethicus, assembly GCA_004026605.1. Taxonomy (NCBI): domain Eukaryota; kingdom Metazoa; phylum Chordata; class Mammalia; order Rodentia; family Cricetidae; genus Ondatra; species Ondatra zibethicus. The sequence goes on along the minus strand of PVIU01003551.1, from coordinate 26,190 downwards.
TGCAGCTACTTCAATATGAAGAATGAATTTGGATCATCCTGCTAGTCCAGTCATCTTGTAACAATGTTGTCACTAAGTGTGAACTGTGCTTAATTCTTATTGGTCCAGCGATTACCACTCTGGAACTAAAAAAACCTGCTTTGTGGACTACTTGTAAACAACTACATTGACCAGAGAAAATTTATTATCAGCCAATAAACATGAGTTATTTTCATCTCATTTCATTTTGCTACCTGTAGTTTTCTGCAAGTTGACTTGGAGAAGTCTGAATCATTATATCTTGCACATTAGAAGCAGCAGTATGGAGTATTTCTTAATTAAGTGTGCTTACACACGAGACTTCTATTTCAGGTACTGTGTTTTAGGCACCAAGACAAAGCCACCAGGTCTTGAATCTATGGATCTATGGAACTAGAATTACTCCTGCAAAGACCACACTGGAAATCATCATACTAAGTCTATTATGGCATCCCACTAGGCTGGTCTACATATAAGGGTAGGTTTCATAAAGACTCCCTAAGCCCTTGGATTTCCAGACAGAGCATCTTTGATAGACGGCCACTGTTTCTCTGCTGCGATTCTTGATGTTTATCTAAGCTATTTTGCCCTAAACAGTCCACATGCACTGAGCTGCTGACGATGAACGCCAAGCATTTGTTTGGCTCTCCTTGGTTTTGGAATTTTCTAATGAGGCAAAAAAAAAAAAAAACACAAAACAAAAAACAAAAAACAACCCACATAGTGCTTCCTTAGAAAGTCTATATACCATCAAGGAGCAGCATGCCAGACAGATTAAATAGCAAGGAAAACCTCATTCAAGACTATTTCAATGGGACTGAAAAGGCACTACTGAAACAAAAGGCAGGGAACTTCAAGCCCTAGAGAGAACTGGCAGAAAGCTGCCAGGGAGGCTGCTCAGAGGGTTAGGCAGACTGTGTTTGCTAACTAGTGTATGTTAAGGTGTGGTTTCTATCCTGTATTGCACCAGCACCACGGATACCGGGTGCACTCTGTCTGATAGATTACAATTCAAAAGAATGGTTCCCAGGTCCTTGGCTAAGAAGGGTCATAGCTGTAAAACTGGTGAGAGATTGGAAGATGTATTTCCATTTCAAAGGGTAGGGAAAGGCTTTGCAATTACATGCTTTGTGAAGGTTAGTGCTCTAGAGAGGAAGTCAGGGCTTAGAGTAAGGTAGAAACTTGTAGACCTTGAGTCAAGCTAAAGTAGGACCCTCAAGGCTGTCTGGATTAATGCAGAGTTGTATCTTTTTCCATTTATGTGGACACAAAAATCTTCGACTGAATGATTTCAAACAAGTTGCTGGTCATGGACAATGCATATGGAAAGAAGAGTATCCTTTCACCCTACAGAAGTGTCAAAGATAGAAGCTAGGCTGGAAGCAAGAGGTTTTGTAACAGGAAGGGAGAAGTGACAAAATCCTTACATTCAGTTTTCAAGGACTGTGTTTCTCACCCATGGGCATTTTAATTTCTTTCTCAAATTACATACATAAAGAAAACATTTTTAAATTCGCATGTCTTCTAATTAATTTAACTCTGACAGTGTAGTGTTGGGCCTGGAAAAAATGCATAGCAATTAATTCCCACACTTAACACACCTCTGAAACTTCCCCATGGTCTTTGTGTAAGTTTTTAACATGAGCCTCCTGTCTCCATTCTGGTGTTTGGCACTTTAAAAGTCTGCTTTACATCATAAAGTACTTGCATTGGGGATGTGGTTTCATTATTTTAGCTTTTGTTCAAAGACCTTGACAAACGCTATAGGGAGAGCTCAATGTGAACAAATGGCTTAGGATTTGTTTGTGAACCCCTTTATTCTTTACATTCTTCTTCATTTATAAATCCTGATATCTGGTCTCGCTTAACTAAGTTGCTAATCTCTCTGATCTCTGGTAGTCTACTGTTACCATGAGAGTCTGAGGGGCATCGAATTGCTCATCGTATTTGTTTGGAGCCCAAAGACCAGAGGTTACACAATTTGGGAATATAATTGCTGCTCCATGAGTCTTCATTTCCGGCCAGATGCAGACTCTTGTCTAAACTCAGAACTTGTCTAAATGCAGATCCATGGACATTGTGAGCTTTGTTTAGATATGAAAAAATCTAAATGTCTAATACAGAGATAATTTTATTCTTCATATGGTGAGGACAAATTGAGGTTCTTTCTATGCAGAATCACGTCTCACCCAGTTGCCAAACACCTATTTTTTTCTATCCAGTTTCAAGTCATTACTGTTAGCTTTTTGATTTGTTCTTTTGGTTTCCAAGTATTTTTTTAAATCACTGTTGAAAATTAATACACAAGAACAAATACCTAAGTGAATTTTTGATTTGCTGATATTAAAATATAGGAGTAGCATTGGGTTATAGAGAAAACCACATTGAAAGACCCTGATAAATCCAGACCCCTCTAGCAGGAAGAATAGAGCCAAAAATCTAGCAGGAACAGAAGAGTCAAAAATCTAGGTTAGCCGGTTCAGTGACTCTGTTCCAGGAACTAGCTGACCATAAAATTAGATTATAATCTTGAGAATAATCTTGAGAAACAGGGAGTTACCCCCTTGTGATTATCACTGGTATTTTCGGAATTTTTCAATGATTATCACTGGTATTTTCAGAATTTTCCAATGACGCCCTCCCTACCTCCTTTGGGTTGTGGTTTTGTTTCTTCCCTTAAATACCTCCTCTCCCAGCTTTTCAGGGTTGGACTCCTCCCCTGCTTGGGATATGAGTCTAGGCCCCAGAGCTCTGGTTCCTGTCAATAAACCCCATGTGGTTGCAGCAAGGACAGTCTCTCGTGAGTTCTCGGGGGGACTGTGTTATCCCAAGACTTGAGTGAGAGTCTCCTGTTTCCGGGGCTATTTCAACACAAAGCATTGTGATGAGAAAAAAATCTGACCAGCAGATTTTTCAATGGGCCCATCATATCAACTGTAGTAATTGTCTGGCACATTTCCCAAGAATGAGAAAATTCAATCAGAGGTCTGCTCCTGCCAGAGATACACAGAACTGGAGACTCAGTGCAGGGTGTCTAGGAGTAGACTGATTAAGGAGGCTTTGTCTGTAAAGAAATACATGGAAGGATAGAGAATCTAACTTAGTACCTACTAGGTAGCAAGTTACTCAGTTTTCTTTTGCTTACTATGTTTTCTGGGATGCCTCCATGATCATAAATGGCGAGGATTCTGTCAGATGACCCAACTGTGAGAGCTTTGGCACAGTTTCCACATTTCACAGGACTAGAGGATTTCAGATATTTGATGAATGACCATCATCTGTTCTAGCAAATAGACCCACCAAAAGTACTGTTTAATTAGCTAATATACATCTTTCCAAACACACAACTGTGTCCTGATGATGCTTCTTACCTTATAGGTGTGTGCTCTGTGTACCAGTGAAGTCAAACAAACCACTGAAACAGCTGATAAGCATAGGGCTGATTGACACGAAGAATGGTAACTGTAGCCTGAATTCTTTCCCTCTAGGCCAGTATGTGATGCTTACTTTTAAATGCCAACTGCCCACAATCTAGAGTCATCTAGAAGCGAGACTCGACAGAATGACTCCTATCATGTTGCCCCTTCGACTTGTCTGGATTGTTAACTGAGGCGAGGAGCTCCCCCTGCATGTAGCCAGCATCATCTCATAGAGTGGGCCCTGAGCCGGGGAGGACACTAGCGGAACAGAAATGCTGGTAAGTGAGCAACGGTCGGCTTATTCTCTCTTTGCTCCTGATTATGACCAGCTGCTTGAGTTCCTGTCTCGAATTCCCCAAAATGACGGAAAGTGACCTGTAGTTGTGGGCCAAATTCTCATAGTAGCGTTTTGTCAGTGTGTTCTATTCTAGCAACAGAAATGAAACCAGGACTCTGTCATTGGTGGGCTTTCAGATGCAGTGTTTTTGGGAAATGCAGGGCGATCTCAGAGTCCAGGCCCTGTCTGTGTGCTTGGGGCGGTCTCTATGGACACAGCTCTATGCCAGGTTACTAGCTCTCAGGAGCTGCTCTTGAGTCTTTCTCCTTAGGCTGGGCTGTTTCCAAGGAAACATGAAAAGGTGTTTCAGAGCTGGATATAATATTACGATGATTGTTGACAAGAGTAACACATGAACGCCTTCCAGTTATCTCTGTCCTCAGCTGTTGTTTCCTGCGCCTAGGTCCTGCTAGGAATGGGTTTTAAGTCAGAGTGGCTTCAGTATCCTGGAAGAGAGGATTATGTCTCAGATTTGGTTGTGATGCAGACTTTCCTTTCCATATTGTATACACATCATCAGGTTATTGATGCCTACCTAAAATTTAATGATTTCACTTGACGTAGGGTGCTGTATTTTCTTTTAAGAAGTGAAAACTGGTTATTTAGCATGGTGGCATTGGCCGAAAGGCAGAGACAGTGGAACTCAACAGCTTTTGTTGCAATCCAGTGACAGTATATTACCTTGTGCAGGGTACTCAACTTTTGGTGCCTTGGTTTCCTTGCAAATAAAACGGGGACAGTACAAGAGAGTACAGACTCTTGTAACATTTACATAAGGTTGCCTGTGTGAAGCTGCAAGGAGCTCATAATGATATCAAATGAAACAACCTTAAAGTTATGTAAAGGAGCAGAATTAACACAAAACAATATGAGTAAACATTCAGTTATAAACTAATGCATTAGCCAATACTAATTGAAAATCTATTATATGGTAGATATATTGCTGGAAAATATTTATAGTCTATCCAATGAACTCAGAATTCATTAAAAAATATAAATATGTTTAGAGTCATATGCATGATAAGAACTAAATTTTATAAAAGCTTACAGGGAAGGGAGGAGTCACGTTAGCATATGAAGTCTGCTGGGCCAACTACCTGGAGCATCCCCCGGAGCCAGGTCACCACGAGGGTACCTATCCTTTTCAGCCCCCTCTTTTGTCTGTATTACTGGGTCTTTTCTTTAAGACACCATTTCCTTTTCCTTTGCTACTTTGTCCTGCTGTTTGGGCAGATGTGACCTTGACTGTATCTGACTGGGTTCTTTTAGCTTCAGGACCTGATGCCAACTGCTCAGCCTCTGAATATTCAGTGCTCACTTTCCTGGGAGGAATTTGCTTGGCTCTCTAATCTTTTCTCATCAGGACCAAGTCCAGGTTCCTTCCAGACTTCAGACTGATTTCTTTGGGTTGTGTGCTGCTCTTTGTCTGATGAGCTGTGACTCCAGGTGGCAAGAGCATGTGCTATAAAGCAGAACTTCTCAAACATCAATGGTGGTTGCTTTTAGAGCTGAGAAGTGCCTGACAGAATGCCAAAGGTTTACTGTGCCCGGTCCTGGGAAAGTCAGGAACTGAGGTAGCCATTTGAACAATTCAGAGTGATGCTACCTGAGTTCATGAGAATGGATGGTGGCTTTGAAAAAAATCAAAAGCACAGGTAATATTTTGGGAGCATCTTTTTATAGGGTAGACTAAAGCGTGCTACAAAGACACAGTGACCAAAGAGGACCCGGGAGATGCTAGTGACCTCTTCTACTTGCAGGCTGAGGAAATCCCAGCGGCAGCTGCTGCTAAACTTCAACTAGCAGAGGAGACAAAGGAAGAACCAACAGACATAGTTGGTCTTCCTCCTCACAGTGATTCTCTGACGACAGAGCAGCTCCATAGGCTCTGTGGAAGCCACCTGTAAGATCAAGCCACTAATGTGTTTGTCATGAAGCTGGGGCCGGCCAATACCACACTCTGACAGACTCTACACTTTCAGCTTCCTCTGCACCTTCTCCTTCCTCTTATTGATTCCCTGACTTTTCTTCCCACTAAAACATGGATTGTCACATTTTACTTAGGTCTTAAATTTCAAGGGAAGCGCAGATAAAATTTCTTCATGATGCACATTGTTCATTTTTTCAGATTTATTTTCTCATTTACTTATTTCAGAACAGAAAACATGATATCCAGTCAGTGAAAGTCAGGTCTGTTGTTCTCAAATGATCTCTGGATCACCAGCAGGGCAGGGATACATACTGAGTTTCAGCATGACTGTGTGGCTACCGAATACGAGAAAGTTTTGTCATCTTCACCTTGTGTTTCCGTTTTGACTCAACAGAAACTATGATTCAGAATTGCAAGGAACACAGTAGAGCTTCAACTCTGCAAAATGAAATTATCTTTTAGAACTTTGGCAGAAGAACCAAACTCAGATGAAAGGAAGACCCACAGAAAAAGACAGATGAAGAATTTAAAAAATAGTATTACAAGTTAAGTAAAACCTAGGCTAGTCATGGAGGTACATGACTATAATTTTAGGTCCACAAATCTAATCAGTCAGGACAGTGAATGAAGCAACTAAGAGGACCTTCTTCAAGGTATACAAAACAAAAAATCTGCATGAAATATCCACATGTAACTTCAAGAATATTATAGTTCTCTACCTGGGTATACAGACATTTTATTTACATTGGTTGAACCCAGGCATTAGAACCCTCTATTTAATATATAGATGCTTGGGACTACCCCCAGGAATATTAGTTTTAATGCCCTCATACTTTTTATACATTCATAAGAATCAGTGGTATGTAATAATCAATCATTTAGTTATTTAAATTCAAGCTGTTAACTAAAATAAAATGCAATCCAAATTAAGTTAATGCTTTTCTTAATTTACTCTATGAAAGATGTATTAAGTCTTGTCCCAGTACCAATTAAAATGTATGTGAGAACTGAAAGTGAGACAACAAAATCTAATGTGAAATTTTGGTGTCACAGATTGCTATTAAGTGAAATAGCTCAAAAATTCATAGTGAGAATGATCTTGAGTGGTCATGCCCTATAGTCTAATGACAGAGCAGACCCTTGTTGCTGATATAGAGCTCTTAGAGAAAAGGACATGGGGTGTTCTGCTGATCTGAAGAGAGTTGAGACTCAGTGTCCAGGACTAGGGGAGGGAGTCAGAAAAGTAGAAATAGAGGGAGAGATGAAGGTGGACAGGAAAGGGAAAAGGGGAAGAGAGGGTAAAAGGAAGATGAAGAGGTAGAGAAAAGGGAAGGAGGGAGATGACAGAAAGAGAGAGAGAAAGAGAGAGAATTACCTTACCATGTGACTGTTCCCTGAAGACTTCCTTTTGACACTGTCAGAGAGGACAGCAGTTTAACCCTCTCAAGAATCATGGATCCTCCCATGGGAGGAGGAGTCAGCCTGGAACTCTTCCTGCAGAGTCCGAGAGCACCAAACTCCATGTCCTTCTGTTCTCAGTCCTTGGGTGCTCTTCCAGTTCTGAGCTCTCCTGTATGTTATCCCCACACCTGGTCTCCACTGTGGCAGGTGAAGGACAGCAACTCAGAGCCAGGATAAAATGCAGGAAGAAAGAACAGCGACATGAACAGCAGTGTTCCTAAGAGAGACTGTAGGGCTGCCTGGTTCCTCAGAAGACTCTGGTCCCACTGGAGTTCGCTTTTGCTCAAGGCTGGAGAACAGGGCTCCCTTCAGCAAAAAGAAAGGAACTCTGGGAAAGCGTACTTTTAAATGAACTCATCACACTCCTGGCTATGCTGATTCCCTATCTCAGTTTGTGTTGCTCCTAAAGATAGTAGTTGCAGACATTCCCAAAGCTGCTTCGTACAGAGCAGAGACTGGATAGGAAAACCTTGGCGATATTGCCCTTTGCCTGAATATATTCACCAAATTGTTTGAAGAGAAATCGGAAGGAATTGCTTATTTGAAGTAATTGTACTGTGGAACTCTGTGTGATTACAATTGAGGGCAGATGTAATCAATCATCTGCCTGAGCTGGTCTTTAACGAAAGGTCAAACAAATTTTTCCTAGACACCCCAGAGAGAAATATTTTCAAGCCCATATAATTGTCTCATGATGTTGCTGGTGTTATTTTTAGCTTTTACGAGCTTCCATTATTTCTCTGAACTTACCAAGGTGTGAATTGCTCTCTTATAGTATGTCCTATACTACAAAGTCTTCTGTTTTAGTATAATCCAAGTATTATTAAAATATTCATGCACCCAAAAATCACAGATACTGCCTGTCTTGTGTTTTCTGTGTTGGTCTAGATCTGTTTTCTTCTCTTTATCAGACTCCAAGTGCCTGTCTTAACAGATTCCCTTGTTTCCTGGTTTCAGAAGAGAGTTGAGTCTTGGCTTACTTTGTGAAGAATTGTAGTGACATTTTGTTTATATTTTAACAAATAAAGCTTGCCTGAAGATCACAGTGCAGAGCTAAGCCACTAGAGACCAGGGAGTGGTGGCACACACTTTTAATCCCAGGACTCAGGAGACAGAGGCAGAGGGATCTCTGTTAGTTCAAGGCCACCCTGGGCTACACAAGATTGAATCTGTCCAAAAGAGAAGTGGAGCTCACACAAAAGTGATCCCAGCACTAGGGAGGTGGAGACTGGAGTGATATGATTGGCTGGAGAGAGGAATATAAAAAGCAGGAGACAGGAGCTCAGGGCAGTCTGAGGTTTGGAGGAGACAGATGGAGGCTGAGATTTGGTGGAGACAAATGGAGTCTAGAGATGCAGTCTAAGGACAGGATTGCCCCTTCAGGCTGAGCACTGGGAGAGGTAAAAGAACTCTCTAGTGGCTAGTCTCTCTGCTTCTCTGATCTTCAGTATTAACCTCTATATCTGACTCTGGGTTTTTATTACTAAGACCAACTAGAATTCATGCTACAAGGAATTTCCATCTTGGCTGCTCCCTGAGTAGATCCCACCCATGTGTCAGGCATTTTGTGGCTGCTCAGGGATAATCATCTCAGCCTGTTCTTAGGGACTTCCTGCTATCCATGCCCTCTTACATCTTCTTATGCATTTCTTTATTAAGCTTGTAACTTGCCCGGTTTGAGATTTCTCTCTTCATACAAACACCCTGACATCCTCCCTGTCCTTTGACATTTAGTGTGTGACAATAGAATGCATATTAAAAATTTGATTTTCATCTGGAAGGTGTCCTAAGACCACCAGTCTTATTATCCTTTTAGTCTTTCCTAGCTTTCATGTTATAATTTCAGGTCTTTTCTTACTCAGCCCCAGACTTTCTGCTATCTCACCCAATTTACCTTTGAATCAAAGCAAAACCTCAAACTTTTTTTGCAGAGGGAGGAGGAAAGAGTGGTAGAGGATGCTCTGACTCACGCACCCAGCTTCCACCACCGGGAGAATCCCTTTCTTCTCTGCTGTAGGCTGAGTTGCTTTGTATGAGTTTATACGTTTGATAAAAAGAATTCTACTGTTTAAATGTGTGGAAATTGGTAAGTTTAGGCATGGAATAGTCCCCTTGAAGTGTAAATTACTTATCCCAGATGGCTAGTACCTTATTGGCCATTGTCAATTAATTGTAGACATTCCAAGCCAGAATTTAGCAGTGTGTCCAGAGCAGAGTTGAAAGTGTAGTCCTTGTGTTTATAGAGTCTCAAGAAAGTATTGCGGTTACAATTAGAACAAAAGCTGAAAAGCCCAGGAACAGATTCTTTCTGGAAGACACTGAACTTTGTGCTCTCCCCTGTCCCCTTTCTATTTGTCTGGCCAGCACATATGAAAACAAGGGATTGCAAGACAAAGCAGGGAACGACCTTTCCCAGGAGCAACACAAGCTGGACACAGCTCGCTATGGAAAGGTACGGTACATAAAGCATCTCTTGCCACAGGCAGTCCTTAGTTGCTCGTGCCTGAAACCTGGGCATCATTTCTAAGTCTTCCTCTTCCTTTAGTGTCCGCAGCCTTATGCCAGCAAGCATAGTCGCTTGTCTTCGGCTATATCCCAACACTGTTGCTCATCTCTTCACCATTAGCTTCTGCTTTGAGCATTTCCTTTCCCTTTGTTACTTGGCTCCATCTTTTAGGACATGCCTTAAATATTTTGTCTGCAAAGAAGTCTTCCTCATCCTCCAGTCTGAACCAGGGTCCTATTGGGCTCTCTGGCCATAGTCCTTCCTATCTTTTCACCACTCTCACTTCTAATAGCATTTCCGTGTAGAACTAGTCAATAGGATCTCAGTACTGTAGACGCCACTCACCTTGGATACAAGAAAAATAGCAAGGCAGTGGTGGTGCACGCCTTTATTTAGTCCTAGCACGCGGGAGGGAGAGGTAGGCGGATCTCTGTGAGTTTGAGGTCAGCCTGGTCTACAAGACCTAGTTCCAGGAGAGGCTCTAAAGTTACAGAGAAACCAGCTTCCCGGCCTCTGTCCTAGCCCCGCCTCCTCAGCTCTGAGAGCTTTCTGAGCACTTGCACTCTGCCCCCACTTCCTGTTGACTGTTTTCTGCCTCTCAGTAGATGGTTAATTCTGGAAGAGCAGGGCTTGGGTTTGATTTCTGCGCACACTGCCATTTCCTCCATCGAGTATGTCAGGCAATGTTTAATGAGTGCACGCTCAGTCCGTGAATGAACGAATAGAAGGGAGGATAGCTTTGGTGAACAGGGGAGATGTGCTGTTCTGAACACACACACAATGATTCAGTCAGCTGTGAGCACAGCAGATGTAGTTTTCCTCTCTCCATATTTTTAGTTCCTAACTTTCAAGCAGGAATCAGAACCTTGAAACTTCAAAAAAAAAAAAAAAGTTTCAAGTTGGTGGAGAGAAAGCAAAAACTGCACATATGAGGGCTACTCTTCTTTTTCTAGACTAAAGAGCTTGGAAAACAGGATGCCCTGAACCTCTCAGGTGCCTGTTACTGAGGCAAGGTATTCTTTGCATGGTCAAGAGGGGGAGGAGGCTTCTCACTATAAGCAAACAGAGGTCTGTGGATTCTGAAAACAGGAGTCCCCTTCTGACAAGACTGAGAAGAAATGAGCTGTAGTGAAGTGTAGCGTGGTGTGTTTCAGAGTGAATCTTGTGGGCTGCCAAGCTCCAGAAGCAGTTTGTATGCTCCGTGTGGGACCTCGTATTTAGGGAGGTGTGTGTCAAAACTACACAAGTAAATATACCCGTATGTAGGCTATGAACTCTGTGACTATATTATGAATAATTACTAACTAAATAGTTATAATGAGTAAACTATGTCTTGTATATGACATATTGTAAACTATGTATATATAATATTTAATTAATTGTACATTATTTATTGTAAAATAATATGTACCTTTACATACTTAACACCTTTTTCTTTTTATGAAAATTGTGTACCACAAAGCCTTTCCGGGTATAGTATTTAGTAGGGAATAAAACTTGGTCTTTTGCCTTTTCTTTACCTATCACAGGTGTCTTTCAACTGTAGTTTTTTCCCATTTTTCCAGAAGGGAAAATTATTGGTTGTAGTAGTTGGATTTTAAAGGAAAATTCACATAATAAATTCAAGACAACTTGATGTATTATAATCATATAATTTTTGGTAATTATACCCACTTGCTCACCAGGTGATTCATTCTTTTATTTAGAGACATTTATCTTATGAATATGCACACTTGTCTAGATACTGTGGATTCACAGCCAAAGAGAACCGAGCTGTAGCATACTAGAAGCCAGGAATGGATATCTTAGCTTCAAATTTTGTTTTCAGAATCAGATTGGTTTTCTTTTCAATTTATTTTGTTTTATGTGTGCAGGTGTTTTGCCTGCATACATGTCTGTGCACCATTTGCATGCCTGGTGCTCAGGGAGGCAAGACAGAGGTGTTGGATCCCTTGTATCTGGAGTTGCAGACCTTGTGATCTACCTACCATGTGGGTGCTGGGAACAGAACCTGGGTCTTTGGAGGAACAGCTAGTGCTTTTAATCACTGAGTAATCTCTCCAGCCCCTAGGATGAGATTTCTTGCATACTTTTCCTAAAGAGGTTTATTTTGTCCACAGGAGGGAATACACAAAGTCAAGGTACTGTTTTGTAATGCCGTAAATAGAGGCTCATACGAGGGTAGTCCTTTTATTTTTCATTGATATTAGTGATCAAAAAATAACATAAGGTCAAAGTCATCTGTAAACTATCTTCGAACATGCTCACTTTCCCTCCTCTGCAAGAGTAAGTACAATCTATCTTCATTATCTACTACCTTTCTTACATCATCTCACCATGGTAAAGAAAGCAATGAGTTCTACATGTATGTGTAATCTTCCAGTTACTGATGTAGAGGCCATGACTGATTGCTCTTGTCTTATCGAGGGTGATCCACATTTCTGACAGCTGACAGAAATCATTTCTTGGAGGAATTAATGAAAGCGATCCACAAACACATACAAAATGTTCTGGATATGGAAGCTTCTGGATTCTGACCAGATAAGTTTTAGTGCAGAGGCTAGGCACTCTCTGACAATAACTTTGCATGAATCCAGCAAGACAAACTATTTGATTGTGTGGGAATAGATTTCATGACTGATTTTAGTGATTGACATCAATACCCATAGGATTTGGTTCTTTTTTGAACAACAAGAAAACTGGGATGCTGAACACAAGAGCATAATCAGCCTGTGAAGCTTTAAGACCTGAAGAGGCTTTGTCCTTCATTGGAAATTACAGGCTTGATGAGAAACTGGACTCCAATGTCAAGTCTAACCCTGAAGATGTTACGTTACCAGAGGTTCAGGTCTGAGACATGTGTCTCCAGGTTCTTAGCCGTCTGTCCAAAGAATTGAAAATAAGGGTCCATAAAGATTTGCAAAAATAGCAAGGTCTCTTTATTGAAGAAAAAGCAATGGGAAAGATCATAATAAACTGCCAGAGTGTCGCCACCACCTCGACCAGCAAGGAAGACGCAACACCGAACTCTTCTTTCTGCAGTTTATTCAGGAACCTTGAACAATCAATCTTCTGACTCTCTCTCTTCTGACTCTTCCCTGGCGGAACCCCGCCTGCAGCCTAAGTAACCTCTGGGTAGCCAACCTCGGCACGCCACGTGGGCACTGCAGATAGGTTCAGGTACGGGGAAGCAAGCCATATCTTTAGCCTTAGCCAAATATGGAGTTGTTTATCACAGAGAGCACTCGCCATCGGGAAGGCGGAGGGCGGAAGCTGGCGCCACCTTTAAGGCCCGGCTGCACACAGCTCTCTACACCAGAGGGCAACAAGCTGTGAGGTGAGAACACTAAGGAATGCATTGTTCATGGCTTTCGTTTACAGGTCTCAAGCAGAGGAGGACTTTGGTTGAGTGGTTCTCTGTATTCGTTGGTGTATTAGTTTATATCTTCATATTTTCCCACTGTGCATGTCTATACTCATAATGCATTTGGTTTCAATCATATGCAAGCTCAATTATCCATAGGCATATGATGATAAATAGGGAATTCTCCCCAAAAGTTTTGTTATGTCTTGCTTCTTATGCTCCTAAACCAGTTCCAGAATGACAGCTTTCTCTTTCTTTGTAACAAACACATTAAGAATGCACTAGAATAGATTGGTATTAAAAGTAGAGGAATCTATATTACTATTTACATATGAGGTACATAGAGCCCGAGTCAGGTGGATCTCAAGGGGTTCCTGGAGTTGCTAACTGCATTCTTTAGAGAGGGGTATCTGTGTATAGCACATGTAGGTGATGCAAATAGGCTGCCAAGTGCATGATAAGACGGGTATGCATAATCAAAACCAAATAGAATTTCAGGCTCAACTCGCCTATGCTTATCTACCTTGAAGGTACTACTCCGGACATGGTTGAGACCTTGAATTTCATTCCTTTTTTTCTGTTCTTCCCAAAGCACAGACTATAAAGGATACCAATAGCAACACCAAAACTATGAAATCTCCAACAAAGCAATCAGACCACACTGGAACCAGGCCCACAAACCTCAGAAACTACACAAAGCACATATCAAGTAGTATCAATATCATTGTCTTCAGACACACCCCCAGGATCTTTACTCAGCCAACCCTCTTATTCCTTACTAATTCTCTTAACAACAAACTTATAATCAAAATACATAGCTTCCCTCTGCTTTTTCTTTTCTCTTGAAGCATCACTGTCTGCTGCAATGGAAAACTATAATTACAGGTAGCATCAGTGTCAGATTAAAATAACTCCATGCCACATTCTTATTTATGAATCACAATAGTACTATAATTTTAAATATTTCTTTTCCTCTTGGGGGAAATAACACTGTAACAGTAAGCTTAGAAGTATAGCTCTCTGTCTAAGAGCCCGGATTTGTACTCTCCCTCCTCCTTCCTTTTTTCCATCCTAAACTACTGTAATTCTTCTTTAACTGGTCTTCCCACTGGGCAAATTTAACCTCTGAACAGAATAAAGCTCTGTAGCTCATCTTTCCTTTTATAAATGAGTTAAATCTGCATATATTTTCTTTATGGAAGAATTTACCTTGCCTTCCAGGAAAGCTCCATGGCGATTTACAAAAAGTTATCACTCAGTCTTTAGGGCTGGCTTCTACCTGGAGGACCTGCAGGCTTCACGTGCTCTCTAGCTGCTGCACCAAGCATTTTTACAGGCTCTTAGCAATGGCCAGATAGGTTTCACCAGTAAATCTTATTTAGTGTTATCTGGGCACTTTGAATATATACCTTATAACCAAGGAATACTTGCCAGCCTACTTTTAAGTTCCAAATCAAGATAAAAGGTGCTTGTTATTTTTCTGTAGCATTGTAAGCTTTGTTAAAGTGTGGGATTTTTTCAAGTTGGAGAATTTATGGAAATAAATATGCTCTAGAGTTTAGAGGAGTGCACCAATGTACAACCTACACCGAATCTTGGTGGGCTCTTCAAGTTGATATCCCCAATGCTCCATGAACCACAGTTACCATGTATGCTTGACTTTGTGGCAGGATTTGAGATAAAAGTAAATCAACTGCTCATGACAAAATGTCAAGGTAAATTAGCATCTTCAGTCAGTTCAGGATACAATGTCGCCATCACTTATATGGAGACTTGCTTGGGATTTATCTCTGGTCCCTAGGACTGTAAACCCAAATTAGCCATTATAAAGTCATACATACCACAGCATTGTGTGTGGCAGGGATGGTATTGCCTTAGACAGATCTGCTTGAAAGCACCCTGCACAGATAGTATAAAATCCCTCAGCGTACTCCTCTTTTATCTACAAATCTCATCTGTTTAATATTTTGTTACTACCAATAGAATCTTAACATTTTGGGGCTATGGATGCTGCCTTGTTCATCTGGTTACTGCTTTCATGGCTTAAAGTGCATTCTGAAACTCACGTTGGTCAGTGCGCACTACAGTCTAAGATGTACTATGTTGGGAATCTCAGCTGAGGGTTGTGCTGCTTGTGAGATGGAGTGGGATGTGACATTAAGACATGTGTACTCTATGGGGAACAAGGAGCCTGGAACTATCTGCTCTTGTCGTTTCTGGTACCTCTAGACAGAAAGGAACATTTTGTTTATGGTGGCCACTGTCTGGCTCTGTGAAAGTCAGTGACAGTCTGGAATGTCCTAGTTGCTCTGATGCAGCTAGCAAAGCTCTCTCTGAATCCAGCATCTGAATTGAATCTATAGCCTATGCTTATAGATGTCCCCATACAGAGGCTCTGTGTTTGTCTATGCTATTTGTAGGAGGTGGCCTTCTGTTGTGAGGAGAGTTCTAGATGTGCTAGACCTGTGTGGCCTTGACCAAATTACCTACATGTTTGAGTTATATGCCTGCTTCAGGGAAATGGGCTTGATGTACCCAAGTGAATGGGTTTTCAAAGATTAAATGTGACTCATGCCCATTATAACTAGCACATTTTCACATCTCTGGCAAAATCTGTTTCCCAAAGAGCACACATCTCACATTCTTACCACCACAGGGATGCAAAGCGTTGCCTTCATGGTTTATGTGCTTTGGCAGACATGGATTTATTACTTGGGAAGACTGTGATGAAATGTCTGGGATTAACTGGACCTTTTGTAGACTTGTGTCTCTGTAGAGTTGGATTATGGGTAGAGTGCACTAAACTTTTACAGGCACATATTTGTATGTGTGTATGGATCTGAACATTGACTCAAGGTTAGGTTGCCATGGTATCACAATGACCAGCTTGGAATCCTGTTCTGCTTACCAGAAGCACAATGGAGACTTGGAGTTGTATGATGACAGAAGACAGTTGTCTTGAAACAGGCGGTGTTCTGATGTTAAACCTGTAGAAATCTGAGTAATGTAGTAGCTGAGTAGAAGTCAGACATGAACTCTCATACATGTAGATTTCTCAGATTCTGCAGCTGGGTTCCTAGGTACTGAAACAAATTTGGTGTTTCAGGACTGGAGCAAGTCCATTTGAAAGCATGGCTAGGCTAGATTACAGCTGAAAGGCAGGGGACTGAAGAAGGCCATTCTGAGGAGGAAGATTCAGAAGTAAAGATCAGAAGATTTTGAAGTAGGAGGCCAAAACCCTACAGGAGGAGAATGCCTCTCCAAATGTCTGCTGACCAGGCCACAACCTTTTTAAAACAAAGTAGTTTCTTCAACATGGTAAATGCTTAAATGCTATATAAATATTTGATGAAGGACGTCAGGGATTAATTGGAGAAAAAAACTGAGAGTGTTGGGAAGGAATTAGAAATGAGCTTAGATAACTACAGCACAGTATGTTTTGGACTAGAATAAGGACAGGGACCCAGACTCAGATAAATAAGACAGAGGCCCAGTTACAAAAACTGGGCACAGAACTGAATTTGCCATCCAGCCTAGTGCTCATGATCCAGGAGATTAGGATCCAGGAATAGTCTCTGAGAAGACTCTAAACAGCCATCCTTACTAATACTAGGTGATAATGTGAACGTTTAAAGTGTAGTCAATGATTCCCTATGGCAAGTGCTTTTATCAGAAGGTTTTAGATGAAATGCATTTAAATAGAAAATATTTTCATTGTTATTGTTCTTATTGTGTTTAAAAGGAGTATCTCCTGGTCATCAGGTGCTGTTCTAGGATCATTGTGCATCTCTATTCGTTTAATGTTGATGACTGTGGAGAGCAGGGTATGTCATTGTACCATGTCACATGAAAAAGCACCAAAGCCAAGGTAGATTACGTACCCATCATAAAACAAAAAGACTGCAAGTGACTAAGACGGGATTTAAATCTAAGAAGTCTGGCTTCTCCGTCCTTACCTTTAACCACTCTTTGAAATTGTACTTTCCGTGGAGACATTGAATTATCATCCTTGAAATTGAGAGCATATACTGTATATATGTAGTTTAAGTATTTGTAAGTTAGGTGCTTCTAAATCAACAAGTGGACAGTTCGTCAGTTCATTCGGCTGTCAGCACCGCACAGCAAGTGAGCTCCATCTACCAGAGGAAGGTATCTTAAAGCAAAGGCCACTCTTTTTCACAGCACCTCGTAGGCAGTCGGCTGTGTCAAGATGAAGCTTAATATCTCCTTCCCATTCACTGGTTGTCAGAACCTCACTGAAATGGAGGATGAATGGAATCTTCACACTTTCTCTGAGAAGTACATGGCCACAGTCGTAGCTGCTGATGCTGGGCGGGAATGGAAAGGTTATGTAGTCCCAGTCACTGTTGGTAATGACAAAGAAGGATTTCCCAAGAGGCAAGGTGTCTGTCTCCACTGCAGAGTGCATTTGCTGTTTAGTAAGGGGTTTTCTTTCTGTAGACCAAGTAGATCCCAAGACAGGAAACCTAATGTCTGTTTAGGGTGCACTGTGGGTACCAGACAGGAAACCTCACATCTGTTTAGGGTGCACTGTGGGTACCAGACAGGACACCTCACATCTGTTTAGGGTGCACTGTGGGTACCAGACTGGATGCTCACAACTTGGTTATAAGAAAAGGAAAGAAGGATATTCTTATACTGGCAGATACTACTGTGCTTCCTCAGTGGTTAGGGAAGAAGAGCTAGTAGAACCTGAAAGTAGACCTCTAAAGAAGATGGTCTCCACCAATATGTTGACAGAAAGTCTTTAAACGGAAAAGATAAGAAGCCCTGGACCAAAGCACCCAAGGTTCAGCATCTCGTTACTTCACGTGTTCTACAGCACAAAAACCCACTAACAAGAAAATGAGGAAGGTGCAGAATATGCTAAACTTTTGATCAACAGAATGAAGGAAGCCAAAGAAAACCAGGAGCAGATTGCCAAGGAGGGGTAGGCTGTCCTTGCTGAGAGCTTCTGCTTATAAACCTGAGCCCAGTCAGAGGAAGCCTTTAAGAGTGACAAATAGAGGACTAAGCCTTGAAAATAATCAGCAGGCCCAGGGATATGCTGGAGGTGTAGACCCATAATATTTATGTCTGACTTATTTCATAAGGAAACTAGTAAAAATGATGCTACCAGTTGCTTTCCATGTTGTCAGTAATATTAATATTTCTAGCACTCTTTGAAGGACCAATTTGGGAAACTAGGAACTTTAAGCTTTAATTATTGCTGTATTTTAAAACAGAAGAAAATTATGTGGGTAGATCTTAAGGATAAAAGACATTTATGCTAATTTGATCTTTTGCTGTAATTTATTTTAGAATTCTCAATAGTAACATTAATCTTCAGTGACTTATTTGAAGTAATATTGGGTTCCAAAAGTATTTTCAGAAGAATTGTATTGTAGTCCTGGGTGAATTGTCTACTTTTATTTGAATGTTAAGTGTTGTAAAATAGGCAATTTTACAAAGCAAAAGAACTTCTGATGGCTTAAACATTTCAACAAAATTAGTGGCATTTATTTTATTAATTTAATTAAATTTCATGCTTTGTGATGACTTAAAAGGTAAATCTTTTGATATAATTTTGATTTTTGCATGATATGGAAGGAAAATCATAATTGATGAATATATACCCTAATTATAACTTTATTTTTATGACATTGCTTCTTAATTTTAGTATTATGGCAAGAAAACACTTTACCCAAAGGGAACAAGTTAGGTACTAGATTTTCATTTTGATAACACAGGGATATGGTAACCATTTACTCATTTTAGTTTCACATGTAGTAATGGCAGTAACTGTTTGATGAATAGACCTGTATGAGGGTAGGAGTGAAAACCTAGATTTAATTCATATTAGGATCCGAAAAGTTGTAGTTATTAGAACTGAACAACTGGGAAGTGTTGCCTCACAAATTCCTCCTTCATGACAGTCCATTAGAGTTGGTTGTATCCAGAGAGTCAATGTCCCTCTACTTTCCTGAGAAGTTTATAGGAGAAAGTCTTTCTCCCTGTACAAGAGTCCCAGTGAGAGCTTCAGGTGCAATTCATCCTGGCTCATATCTGAGATTAAATAATAAGCTCACAAATAATGAGTAATGATTTTTTGGCAGGTACTATGAAGGCTTTTCTGTTAGGATAAACTATTCAATAGCACATCTCTGCAGATAATGAAGTGAAAATATATGATTGGTATTGGTCTCACCCATACACAGATCAGTGGAATTCAGTTTTCTGGATTTCTGACAGAACACCATTCTCTCTGTAATTAAGCTGATTACTGAGGGTGGTCCAAGGTTGATTTTTAACATTCCTAAGCATTGCAAACTGTGACATCTGTCTAACTTCTGGCATGGTGAAGCTCAGCCTCAGCAGCCTGGGGTGAGCTAAACCTGTAGTTCTCATAGGAGGAGACACCTTTCTTACAGTAATTTCTGTGTGTCCCTTTGAACTTCAAGGTATGGATGTGTGACGAGACTCTAGGCCATGGGTGGATATATACTGTTTGTGTATTTATGCCCTAAAGGATTTGTAAAGCCTCGTTTGAAACTTGTGGTGGACACATCTTTTGATAAATAGAGATACATATGGACATAGCTTGAATCATTTGCCAAAGGTTCTTTATTTCACCATGTTCTTTGAACTTTAGAATCTGGAGACATGATCATCAATGGGAACTAATTATATAAGGAAGAAACTAATACCACAATTCCAGTTTGTGTGTTCACCATTGTTTTACAGGCTTACGAAACACAATGTCTTTTTCAGATGGCCTCCTTTGACTACATTCTACATCCAGAGGATTAGTCTGGTCTTCACTCAGAAAGCAGATAGTGTCTACCACCATTTATTATGAACCTGAGCTTTATCTGTCTCTATTTCCTTGTCAACCTATTCAGGTGAGTGTCCTTCAGTGTCTGTCTATGAATATCTGTCTTACTCTCTTGTTGTCCATTTGTTTGTGTGTATTGTGTTGATCTTTCTTCAGATTCAGACCAAAATTGCTTCAACTAGGCCTTTGGCAAACATCTAACCCGAGATTGCCAATATTTCATCAGAGTCATTTGCAGATTGTTAATGATTTTTTGACTCATGTTCATTGAATCTTAAATGCACAGATTGGGTAGTCATCCATGTCTGATGATTGGGGTTGTAGCTTTCAGTGACATTTGGCGGTGACTTAGTTGTTCCTGGAAAGTAGCATGCAGTTAATGCTTGGGTATTTACTTGTCCCTAGGCACAGTGTGCTCCTTGATTTTTGATAGCTTGACGTGGTCATATGTGGAAACAGGGAATCTCCATTGGGAAATTACTCATTGGGCTGTCCTGTGGACATGTCTACAGAGCATTTAATTGATTGATCATTACTGTGGGAAGGCCTGGCCCGCTGTGGGTAGTGGGTACTTTTTTGGTTTTTGTGTTTTTTAGATCTTTTGAGACAAGGTTTCTCTGTAGCTTTGGAGACTGTCCTGGAACTAGATCTATTAGCCCAGGCTGTAGTGGGTACTTTTGTCAGGTAGCTTTGGGTTATATAAGAAATCAAGCTAAGCAAGCCCAGGAGACGAAGTATAAGCAGCTCCTTCATGGTCTGTGCTTCTTACCTTCAGTTGACTGCCTTCAGTTCCTGCCCCACTTCCCTTGGTGACTAATTGTGACCTGGGGGTTGTAGGACAAAATCAACCCTTTCTCCCTAGTTGCTTTTCATCATGGTGTTTTGCAACAGCAACAAAGAACCAAAACAAGAGAAATGCTTATGACCGGTTGGAAAAGCATCTGTGTCAATGAACTGTGGGGAACATAGTGTCAATACCCTACCTATTCTGCCTTTAGTACCAAGGTACTCATTTCCCAGGTCCTGGGACTGTTGACCCCTGATGCTGGTACCTTTTACCTGAGTCATTTTTCTGGGCTTTATCCCCCTTTCCAGATGTAAACCATTACTGTTTCAGATGATGGAGAGTTCGAATCCTTTACCTTAAAAAGGGAGGACTCAGAAGGGCTGCCCCAGACCAAGAGCAGTTCCCAGGAACTACTAAGGGGACGGGTATCAAGACAGCATTAAGCATCATTGTTTGTCTCATCCTTCTGTATCTTCCTTGGTGAGTGTGGTAAGTCTGAATACATGAATAACAAATTCATAGTCACCAATAATGTGTCAGTGTCACTCAAGAATAGATATGAAAACACTTCCTGCTGCTGTCATCTGAACAAGAGGCAGACCAGATTGGAATTTTCCACTTTGCTCTTCCTTTGTCTTCTAATGCTCCTGGCAGTCTGCCATGTGAGTCTGAATCTGTCCCTGAATGAATGCTGTCTTGGGAATCTGTCCCTGTGTCTGCGTGTATTTCCTCCCTAACAAAGGGTTTTGTTCTGTATTAATTGAACAGCACAGGAGGCATCAGGTGGGGAAGGAATGAGGGATACTTTAAGGAAGTCTTAACAGAGTTTTACAAGGGATAAGTCACTGACTCTGACTGACTGACCCAGACGACACACTAATACAAAATTGTTGTTTATCAAGCAGTATTCGTATGTTATGATCAGCACTTATGATGGATATTCATCTTGCAAGACTGCTTTCAGCCCATATTCTGTTTCCAGCAAATTATTATCACAGTATACATATAAAGAGATAAATACACGTGCATTCCTCTTGGGCCAGGAACATGGATGAGAACCTAACCTACGATGGCAGTTATTATCACAGTATACATATAAAGAGATAAACACACGTGCATTCCTCTTGGGCCAGGAACATGGATGAGAACCTAACTTACGATGGCAGTTATTATCACAGTATACATATAAAGAGATAAATACACATGCATTCCTCGTGGGCCAGGAACATGGATGAGTACCTAACTTACGATGGCAGTTGTGCTTTACCTCATGTTGTAACAGTTGGTTAAATGGAAATCCGAGGCAAGAAAGGCAGGCCATTTCATTGTTCTCTTAAACGCAGGTTAAGCAAGCCGGCTGAGTACAGTCAGACCACAGTCTTACGTCTCACGTAACTTTAAGGTGTACTGTTAACGCTGACTGTGAAGTCCAGCAAAAGTTCCAGTGTCTTAGAATTTAAGAGACTTTTTTACCATAATGCTTTTACACAGGTGAGTACATATCCGAATCAATGATCACACACCCATCTTGTTCTGTGCAGTGAGACCAGTGCTTGTACTTCCTCATTTGATTGTTTTTGATTAATCAGTCTACACATGACTCCCCATTTCATGTATCCAGTTCACCCTTTCTCCTCCACTCCGTGTCTCTGCATTTCTCTTTGTCTGTGTATGTGCAAGAGACTGTGTATCCATGAATGTGTCCATATGTGTATGTGTGTGTGTGAGAGAGAGAGAGAAAGAGAGAGAGAGTTATGTAGGTCCATGAATCTGTGTGTGTACATGTACACATGCACTTATAGATGCTCAGTATTATGTAAACATGGAGATGCAGAATAGAAAATTCATCTTTCTACCCCATTCCTTAGAAAAAGGCTGCTCACTGAACATGAGGTTAGGATGGTGTTCAGCAAGCCCACGTGACTCCATGGTGCCTGGCTCCCACAGTTCTGGGATTATGTGTGCATGGACGCCCCTGACTTTTTATATGGGAGCTGGTATTCAAACTCAAGTTCTCATGCATGATTAGACAGTAGTTTTATTCACTAAACCGTCTCTCTAGTGCTCATAAATTCTTATCTAGAATGTTCCAATAGTAAGAGGAAAAGAATCTAGAAGGCAATGTTCCAGTTTATAGGTAGGTAGCTATGTAACAGAGATGAAAGAAGAAAAACGTGAATAATTAAAAACATGTACAATATGAAGTGCTCCAAGAGGTTTATTAACATCCTGCTTAGACATCCAGTGTGTGTCTCAAAAATAAGAAACCATTTGCTCTGTAATTGCTTGAATTACACATCTTTTGCCTTGATTAGCAGTTTCAATCAACCAAGACATCACTGAGCATTTCCAAATGAAAAGCTGCAATTTCTCAATGAGAAGTCCTCTATTCCACCTTTCTGTTTCCTAAACACTTCTGATTTGCTAGGCCAGGGACTGTTTTTTTTTTTTTGATAAAATTACTGATATTGTTAAAGTGCAAAGCTCAGTTAATGTGAACCAATAAGATGACTGGGACATTCTAAATGGAGATATTAGCACTACTTTGTACAGCAGCCTTTGATTCCTAAACCTCCTCCCCCTTTGTTGTATATCTGTAAACGGGCAGAGTTCTCTGGGTTGATGGTAATTATGCTTAGATTTTTAACCATCAATATTAGAAATAATAAGCAAATGAAAATAGTCTCTTGATCTTCTATCTGGAAGGCACAAAAATAAAGTCTGAAAGGAGGGTCTGGTTGTTTTCTTAAGTGACAATGAGAGTCACTGCTGCCAGATGTAAGGTCGTGGCTCAGAATGAGCTGATGGGAAACAAGGTTCATGCCTGTCCTCGATGCGTTGTAGAGTTTCATCATAGAACATGAAATTTCAGCAGCATTTCTGAATCAGCCATCGCAGTGTGTTGCCTTTCTTTATCTCTCTCTCCTCCCATAGTCTCATGCAGTCCCTGTGGGATCTTGCCTTCTGTTTCTTTAACAGACACTCCTTGATGGATCACAATAGCTAACAGCAGCCAAAAGAGGCATTTTTGCCATAGTTAGACAAAAGCACATTATCAGAAATTAGAGCGAACGCTCTTTTTTCTAACGGTTGTAAGTGGCCGTTGCCCTGCTTGCCATCTGGTGGCACGGTTTCCTTTTGGTCTCCAATTAGGGACCATGTGGTCTTGCCTGCTCTTTTTCTTTGCTCACCGTTCATTTGACCCCACACCTTTCAGCTGTTCAATCCTTTTCAGTCCTTTACCCTGTTATTTCTCTTATTGATGGCATTGTTTGAGTACCTCATTAATGTATAAAAAATATTTTAAAATCCTTCTATACAAAAGAAACACAAGTTTTTATTCTGAATAAATGTTTCAAAGGCACACTGAAAATATTCTGGAAGAAAGAAATGGGGGTGGGGAGGCAGCCCCACAGAGAGCTCTAAAGATTTCCCTTTCTATAATAAGTTGCTGTTCATATAAACCACAGAGCTATCTCCCCAGCCCATGTACTGGGGAGTATACTCCCTTTGGCTTTGCATGGTTTAGAGCAGGTGTTCTTGACCTTCCTAATGCTGTAACCCTTTAATATAACTCCTCATGTTGTGGTGATCCCAACCATAAAATTATTTCATTGTTACTTCATAACTATAATTTTTTGTTAAGTTAATTTTAATAAACTGTTAATTTTTGTTTACTGTTATAAATAATAAACATCTGATATGCAAGATATCTAATATGTGACCCATGGGTTGAGAACCACTGATCTAAATGATGAGAAACACCCTCAATCACATATATTAATTTACATGCAACTATCAAGCTACCTTTATAAGATCCAAGTACAAAAACATTTGAAATACACTTTTTAGAACCATGGAATCAAAGCCAAACATTGACATTTTAACTAAATCTTGTATACTTCATCAATACAAATATTTAAAAATTCTTATTTGGATTTATAGAGCCCTTCAGCACTAATTGCAGAGCATCACCTGATGGACTCACTGGAACAAGGTTTGTAGTCAATGGTCATCAGAACAGGAAGTGAGAAAGAAGCCTTCAGTGACTGAAATTCACCAAAAAGAATTTTAAACAGGCAGATTTTTTAATTATCCCAGAATAAAACTTGGCCAGCAAACCAGATTGTTCTTCCTCCTACTCCTTTTGGAATTGCTTAAAAAGAAAATCATACCGAATTAGTGCACATATTTGTATTTTAAAATGTATCTGGTCCTAGTCCAGTGTAGTTGATATCCAAAATTGATAACTTTAGCATTCAATCACTGTCTTTCCTAAGGCAGAAATTCTTTACTAAACATGAGTTCTTTTTGTTCTTTTAATTTTTTCACCCTTATGATTTTTCGCTTTTATTAAACTTAAGATTCTTTTTTCTCCTACAATTCCCATTCCCCATTCCTCTTAAACAAACTGTTAAAAATACAGCTTTTGGATCTATATCATATTCCTTCTGGAAATTCAGAGTCCTAGTTGCAACCACACAAACTCCTTGGAGATAAGCTTCAGAAATGAGCACTCCTGTGCATACTCTAGGTCATTTTGTCTACTTCCGGTTTTGATGGTCATGGTTTTAAAATGCACATGTGCAACCTTACAAGTTAGTCATTAAACTAATTAAAAAGTCTTAAGACTTCATTTTAAATTAAAAATTAGTTAGAAAAACTCAAACCACAGAAGGGTGCCCATTTCCATGTCCTTACAGCTGTGATGACCTCCTGTACAATGTGTGTGTCAGTTGCTTTTCTTGTTACTGTCACCAATTACCAGGTAAAAAGCAACTTAAGGGAGGAAGGGTTTGCTTTGCTCACATTTGAGGAAATAGTTCATCACAGAGGGTAAATCCATCACAAAAGAGAAGTCCATCACAGAGGGAAACCCATCAAAGAGGAAGTCCATCACAGAGGAAGTCCGTCACAGAGGAAGTCCGTCACAGAGGAAGTCCGTTACAGAGGAAGTCCATCACAGAGGAAGTCCATCAGAGAGGAAGTCTGTCACAGAGGAAGTCCGCCACAGAGGAAGTCCATCACAGAGGAAGTCCATCACAGAGGAACTCCATCACAGGGGACGTCTGTCACAGGGGACGTCTGTCACAGAGGACGTATGTCACAGAGGACGTCTGTCACAGAGGAAGTCCGTCACAGAGGAAGTCCATCACAGAGGATGTCCATCACAGGGGACGTCTGTCACAGAGGAAGTCCGTCACAGAGGAAGCCCATCAAAGAGCAAGTCCATCACAAAGGAAGTCCATCACAGAGGAAGTCCATCACAGAGGAAGTCCATCACAGAGGAAGTCCATCACAGAGGAAGTCCATCACAGGGGACGTCTGTCACAGAGGACGTCTGTCACAGAGGACGTCTGTCACAGAGGAAGTCCGTCACAGAGGAAGTCCGTCACAGAGGATGTCCATCACAGGGGACGTCTGTCATAGAGGAAGTCCGTCACAGAGGAAGCCCATCAAAGAGCAAGTCCATCACAGAGGAAGTCCATCACAGAGGAAGTCCGTCACAGAGGAAGTCTGTCACAGAGGAAGT